>SKCR01022957.1:0-64110 GCA_019454045.1 Zanthoxylum bungeanum | reverse complement strand
GAAATCATCACACCGGTGGTCAGTCACTCTTCGTTCATTATTCGTCTTTGTTTTGTAGGATTGTTGGTGCCCATTTCTCCGTTTAACGATCGATTGTGGATTGGACGAAAGATTCAACGTCTACAATATCCCACATGATTTATTCCAAAATTTTACAAAAATTTTAAGTCATGTATATACTTAGAATTAAGATTCAATTATATGTTTTTATTTAATAACCATGAATTATAACAACCTTCAATTTTGCTCAAGAAAATAATCCGAATCGATGTCTATAAACTACTGCCATTGCCAACAAAATCATTTCTTCTACATTTGAAACATAAAAATAAAAGGGAAAATAATTCATTCCCACACTAATGATAGCGACAATATAAAAATATTATAAAAAATTTCTACTTTTAACATTTTTCCAACCAAAGTTTTAATTTCTACATTTTTTGGGTAGAAAATTATAATTTATAGTATGATTTTGGGTGAAAAATAAGTGTACGAAAAGCTTTGAGAGTGAAACTAATAGTAGTACAAGCAAATACTATACATAGAAAAATGCGAAGAATTCACAACATTTCATTCATTATAAACACTAATGTTGTCATTTTCTTTCCGAAAAATACATAATTGTTTTCTACTTAAATCATAAAATATACATGGATCCATGATGAAGATAGTTTGTGACGGATACAGACAAATCTCTCACTTTATTTGCGAAAAATAATGATAGATGTATTTTCTTAATATTTTTTTAGTAACGAATTGATATATTTTTACGTTCACAATAGTTAATACATTGAATTAAATGAATTTATTAATTTACTATTTCGGAAAAACTACAGTGCTGAGTGCTCAATGATCTCCTTTGCAGCAGCTGAAGGGAGCTAATTAAGGTGGGATTGTGTAAATGCCTTGATGCGATGCAATGCTACTTGTAATGTTTCTTCAGTGATATTGGCAAAGCAAATCCTGAACCACCCTGGTTCACTGCAATGGAAAGAAAATCCTGGAGAGATATTCAAACCCACATCAAAAATAATATTTTTCCACAGTTCCTCTTCAGCTTCAAATGTGTTGGAGACCAAAAGTTGTCTCATGTCCACCCAGCAAAACAATCCGGCATTACTCTTCAAGCATTTAATTCCTGAAGCTTTGAGTCCGGAAACAAGCATTTCCTTTCTTTTGACAAGCCTCTTCCGATTTTCCTTCAGGAATTTGCGCGTGAATTTCTTATCCGAGATCAAGCTTGAGGTAAGAAACTGTGTTTGAGAAGAAACAAGTCCGAAGCTTGACATTTTAGTCGCAGCAGATACAACTGTTTCGTTGTTAGTGTAAATCATTCCAATGCGGAATCCTGGCATGCTGAAATCCTTTGAGAGGCTGTAAACAGTGTGAATGCGGCTCCATAGATCGTCAGATTCGTCAATATTACGGTCCATTACAGCCTCCATGATGCTTAGAAAGCTGTTGGGTGAAGAGTCAAAAACAGTGCCTGAATAAATTTCATCACTTACTATGTGAATTTTTTTAGAAATGGCGAAAGTAATGAGGTGGTTGAGTTCTTGCCGAGTCAAGGTTGTGCCTAACGGATTTGAAGGATTAGTAACCAATACCCCTTTAATTTTTAACTTAAGTTTTTGGGCTTGTTCATAAGCTTCTTCCAAGGCAGAGATGGTAATTCTGAAGCCATTTGAACTTGAGGAATGGATTGGAACAATTTCAACTCCAGTACGCCATTTAAGATCTCTATCAAATCTGTCAAAGAAATTTAAAAAAAAAAAAAATCGTCAACATTTCAACAACTTTTTGTGAAATTAAATTAATATTCACTTGGATATCATTGTTTAGTAGAGAGAAATTTGTGTTGACATTGAGAGAAACAATAAAACTAAACTAATATTTTATTGTGTTTCATGAAATAATAATTTCAAATAAAACAAAAAATCATCAAATGATTCATGAAATCGATCCTATATAAGGAAGAAAAACTTTTATTTAATTTGATTTTTGTAAAAGATAAGAGACAAATAAATCCAAATATATTTTTAATCTATTACTTCACAAAATCGAGTCAAATGATTATGTTTTAAAAGAGCTTATTTTTACCAACCAGATTATTTTTGTCAGTTTGCTCTCCACGTTTTAAAATAGCTTATTTTTGTCAACATTATGTGAAATGAAATTAATATACACCTGGATATCAGTTTGCTTATTTTTGTCAACAACTTTAGTAGAGAACAAATTGTGTTGACATTGAGAAAAACAATAAAACGAGATTTATATTTTATTGTGTTTAATAAAACAATAATTTCAATTAAAATAAAAAATAATCAAATAATTCATAAAACTGATCCTGCATGATAAAAAAATACTTTTATTTGATTTTTTTTTTTTTAAAGATAAACGATAGACAAGTTCAAATATATTTTTAATCTTTTACTTTCCCAAAATCGAATTAAGTAGCTAAGTTTTAAAAGAAATTATTTTTGTCGATCCGACTATTTTTATCAGTTTGCTCTTTACATTTTAAAAGAGTTTATTTTTGTCAAGAACTTTATGTGAAATGAAATTAATATACACTTGGATATCATTGTTTAGCTGAGAACAAATTGTGTTGACATCGAGTGAAATAATAAAATGAGACCTATATTTTATTGAGTTTAAAGAAAAAATTTGTTTGATTTGGTGTTTTTTTTTTTGTTCTAAAAAAAGGATGAATAACTCCAAATATATTTTTAATCATTTGCTTTCAAATTCGAATCCAATGACTACTTTTTAAAAGTACTTATTTTTGCCAACCTGATTAAGTTCAAATATATTTTTAATCTTTTGTTTCCAAATTCGAATCCAGTGACTACTTTTTAAAAGAACTTATTTTTGCAAACCTGAATATATATATATACACACACAAATACATAAAAAAAAAAAAAAAAAAAAAAAAAAAAAAAATGTACCCAGGGTAGTAGGGTGTGGGCAGAAGAAAAGCCTCGCCAAGGTCAGCAAGGCAAAACATTAGAGTCTCGTTGGCTGCAGTCGAGCCTGCTATGAGTACCAGCTTGCTCGGATCAAATTTGACCTTGTTGCCTCTTATTTTCGCCATTAACTGTACTAATTCCTGTATAGATACAAGATGATCATGTTGAAGTTATATAAGGATATATAGCCATAACTAGAAATTTTTTACTTTATTAGTGGCTAGCTGGCTAGAAATTCACATTTTTAGTATCTGGCAAGCCGTGATAGTCCTGGAAAAGAGCCAGCTCTTTGAATAGAGATTCTCCATTTCTCTTCATCTCCAGTGCTTCTTTATTGCTTGCAAGCCACGAATCAAGAAGGTCAAAACAAAGCTGGAAAAAAAAATGGTGGGTGAGAAAAGGATGAAAAATAACCTCCAAACTTCAGAAAAAAATAAAAAAAATTATATAATTTTAAATATTATTTTGTCACTTTTTTTAAATTTTTTTTTTTTCTAATCGCATGCATGCTAATATGCTATCACATGTGACAAAAAAACGTATTCTATACCGACCTGATTCTCAGCGAGTCCCATCTGGATGATTCCGGAGGGATTATGAAGTTGATGATAAGGATTATTTTTGTAAGCTTCCCAGCCAAGAAAGTAGGAGGAATCTTGGCCATGAGAATCGCAGCTAGCTTTTTTGGACAGCATTTTGTTAATAAATAAAAGCCACTTTTGATTTGAAAGAAACTGAGTGTGAGACTGAGATTTGATTGCAGGAGATGGAGATTTAATTTACTTTAGCAAAAGTGACATGTATAGCATGCCCATTTATATAGCAAAATATTTTTGATTGAGCACACACCAACCCGACACAATGAAATAAATGAATTGACGACGGTGCTGATTCTTTTTTCACCAAAGGGTGACTTCACTTTTTAATTTTCTTAATTATTATTATTATTTTTAATAATTACGTAATTAATCTCATAGTCTCTCCTATCACCAAGATCACGATTCTCAATCATCATAGTTTACATATAATGAAGTATAGCCCCATTGTCGCCACTGGGGGTACATCCTACATGGTAGACGAATACACCTTCAACGAGTTCTCATAAGCTCAAGTCCCATTATCCTGAAAAAATTTGGAAAGAACTCTCCTAAGATGTGGAAGTAAAAATTATAAATATATGAGCACATCTCTTTCAAGAAGTGAGAATATATATCATGTTCATACTCGATTGATATTTGGATTGTATTACAAATGTATCTATTTAGTCTCCTAAAAAAATTTCAGATTTTTTATATATAGAATTATTGTTTTCTTAGATAAATATAATATCTATATAAAGGCTCATTTGTTCGATTGTTAACCAAATTCAAATTTGCATGGCCTGTTAATTTAATAGGTTAATTTGACATAATAAGGCAAGCATCATCAATAGTCTCCCCTCAGTAAAAACCTGTTCTATGGATGGATTCATACAGCATATCATAGAAATAATATATCTCTAAAGTGCTACATGAGAAATGAAGATTAATCGGATGCAAATTATTGAGCCTCTTTTGAAATGTTTTCGAAATTTTTTTATCTGATGATGTTTGTGCAGTGGAACTCTACAAGCAATATAATCAAAAGAAGAATATAAAAGTTAGTAAATAATTCTCTGTTATTACTTGAATTTCAAAAGATCGATCCATTGTTTCAGGGTTTCTTGCGCTATTTATAATGTCTCATTATAAGGAAAATAAACTGACAACGGTTACATTCCATTCACATTTCCCACTAACCGGCCCACTCCCTAGAATCTTAGAATTTCCCTATTCTAGATGATTGTCTAGCTTAAAGAAACGGAAATTAATTAATTAGATGTCTGAATCATTGTTTAGAAGATTTGTGTCATAAAAGAGCTAATATCTCGAGCTTAATCCTCACATGATCTTTACTTGCCTTTTTGGAGGAAGGTCTGAGGCGGAAACCCTACCAAAGGGTCCTCAATCGAGGTTCTAAACGGAGGTCCTGACTTTAGACCTTGAAAAAGCTTCTGGATCAGACCCTGAAGAGGAGCCTTCGAAACTAAAATCTGGCAGGAGGTCCTATAATCAGACTCTGAGGAGATATTGAGATCAGATCCCGACGATAGCTCTGGATCCTCTTTGGAGTGTGTTTGGCCATGTGTCAAGCGCCTGATTTCTCCCTTAACAGTTCCCTCTTTTGTTCGTATCATTTTGAAGAAATGGTGGGAACAAATAAATCTGAAGTTGGGCCTTCAGTGGGATTTTTGGTGCCATGAGTTTCTTCCTTACCTCATTGGTGCCATGAGTTTCTCAACTGTCGTATCACATAAATGTCGATTTGATAATCTTTGTCAACTCCATCAGTTCAAAGTTTCAAATTTCAAACCCTTGCACTCCATTCTCTTGCGAAAACATTTCCATCTAGCACTCTCTCTTCCAAATCCAAGCTCACAACCCTTCTACTACTATGGCATCGTCATATTCTTTCGACGACAAGATTTAACGCCTGAGGGAAGACACTGACATTCCTTAGGACATCTACTTACAGCCCCTCCCTAAGAGCATATCCCTCTGGGAAACTAATCTCGTTGTTGTCCCTCGCGGTGGTGGTGTTCTAGGGGAGTATCGCCTTCAGATTCTTTGGTTTCTTCTTCACTCTACTACATTACATATGTGTGCTCTGCAACTTGCATCTGATGCAACTAACCCCAAATAGCCTTAGGTGCGTCATGAGTTTCATTATCTTTTCCATGGTCAATGACTAACGCCTCAACATTCGCGACTTCTTCTGCTTCTGCCAGTGGAGTAGACAGGTACACATTTGCACCCTGAAAGTCAACAATCATATTCACGGGGCTATTATCTCATACAAGAATTGGTCTTCAATAGGCCTGCTAATGGTGATCGACAACTGGCAGACTGACGTTGTTGACCGTGTCATCTTCCCTCTACGATTGTCGATGAACCTATATATTTTCAGTTCTTGTTTCTGAGTTCGAAGTTCACACATTTTTGGAAAATTGTAGGGTTTGATATGTTTTTCTTCTTTTCTTTTTCCAGCTTTTGGTTCTTTATACATTCATTCATACCCTGAACTATCTAGAGAGAGGGTCAAATTCTTGCATTGATTCGTGGCCCCGAGGGAGAATGAGGTGATTCATATCAACAAAGTGGTTAACAATGATAGCCTTCAGGCCCTGATGCTCTATTTCGGTAGAACAATCAGGGGTGGTTCACCCATCACAAGGCCCATTTTAATGAGAGATTTGGGGGAGAAAACATGTACATATCAGTGGTTTGAGTCTCATTCCCATTTAATCGAGCGTGGTATTTGAAATAATTTATGCCGATGATCAGGACTGTGGCAAACTTGAAAAAGCTCCAAAAGACGAAGAAATGTGCTGAATGAAGCAGAGTCCCCTATGTGAAGAAGGCCAGCCTAAAGTTGCCTTATAAGCCCAAAAATATGGGTTTTGTTATGTTGGCTGCTACATCGGAGGGTACTCCTGATGATCCTGTCCTAATATCAAAGACAAAGCCAGACATTGTTGTAGCATAAACTTCACAACATTCCCCTCCAACTGCCTCCAATGCATTGAAAAATCCTTCAGCTGTTTCTTCTGCATTTGTTAGACTCCCTTTCGATGCTACGTAACCCTCGGTATAACCATATCTAAGAGGAAAAATCTTCGTGCCTATTTTTCTTTGGCTGAGATTCCTACTCATGTTCGACCCAGATCTTCAACCCTTGGTGAGGAAGATGAGGGTCAGCTCCGGCATTGCCACAAGAAATAAAAAAAATTGAGAGCGAGCTGGCACGTCTTCAGAGGTAGAGATAGGGCCAAGCTTTGCAGCTGCTGCCTCTGGGTCATTGTATATTGCGTCTATCGTTCATACCGGCCCAAACCTAGTTCTGTCTGTATCTCTGCCTCCTACATATACCTCGAGGTCCCCTTTGGTCACTGAATTGCCTATTGCTATTTTCAAATTCCCCTCAGGTTCTGCTACACCGTCTTCATTACAGTACGCTCCAAACTGCCACCTACTAATGCCCTTGCTTTTAATGTTGGGAGTTACAGAACTGTTGAATTCTGTGTGTTCCATTATCTCCGATCGGTGAAATCACTCACGTAACGCAAACGCACGTATCGTTCAAGTAGTATAAAATGTATCGATCCCACGAGGACATAATACCTAGGCTATCAATTTATGAAGCTAAATTCTTACATATATCTAATAGATTGGTTGTTTGATTGGATGGTAATTTTAAACTAAAGACAAGTAAATAAAATAGTGCAAAAGTAAATTAAAGGAAAATTCAATATTATAAAACTATCTAAGGTTGTGAATCCTTCCAATATCTTTTAAAGATGAAGTGGTTATCTCATGTTTGTGTAATATATCAGTTTATTAACCTGGAACACGAAATTATGCAAAAGCCTCTGTCGATGGTCAGATGCAAATACCCAAGTAACCCAATTAATCATATGTATATGTTAACCAAGTTACCTGAATTCATTAAGTTTAAGTTTCAATTGTGGCTACCCCGCTCGACAAGTATATGTCTATCCTGTAAGGAAATCTACCTAAAGGTCACCATGCCCCGAGGTGAGATCGTGAGCTATTGAGTCTAAGGCTGAAACCTAAAATTCCTTCGTCAAGTTTATTTTAAGTTTACCAAATCAATCTTATTAGTGGCCAGTTAATAAGAAGCATTAAGCTTAAGACTCAATTAATAAACATTTATATTACCCAAATCATAAAATAACCCTTATAAGCCGGTGATATTGGAATTCATCACAACCCCAGATATGGTATTTAGTTACAACACATATCTAGGACTATTAAAGACATAAATAAAGAAAATGACATAAAGTAAAGCTTGGAAATTAAAAAGATAAATAAAGCAATAAAGAAAATGTTAGGGGTTAGAGGATCCACTTTTATTACTTCTAATTTAGAAATCATCCTTATTATAATATATAAACTTTGCATGACATTACCAACCGACCATATAGGCGGTATCATGATTAAGTCAAATTTATGATTAATTCCAACCGACCATAAAGGCGATATCCAGTTTATTCAGGTTAAAATCAATTTATTTAAGTCCAACCGACCATAAAAATGGTATCACATTAAGTCAGGTTTTAAAATAGTTTATATATTATAATTAAAGGAGATTAATCTAAATATTAGTAATAAAAGTTTTACCCTTCACCCCAGCAGAGGGGAGTTACCTCCTTATACTGAAAAATAAAAATAAGGTATGAAAAGTAAAGTAAAGAAAGAACTATTGTATAAGATAAAAATTAAATACAAAAAGCTATAAATAAACAAACAAGATATAATCTTCTTAGTATTCTTATGGAAATCCACAGAAGAAGGTATGAATTTTCCTTCTGATTTCAGCTTCAATTTATAGGTAAAATTTTGTCCCGCGCGTCGCGACGTAAAAGTTGATTCGACGAGATGATGACACGTGGCTGTCGGCAGAATTATTGGTTTGGTGTCGCGATGCGTTGAGGGTTCTGCGTCGCGATGCGGGCTACAGTGATGACTCGTGTCAGCATGCTGCATAACTGTGTCTCGTCGCGACGCAAAGGACGTTGCGCTTCGCGACGCGTGAACATAAAGTTTCCCAATTTGCCCTTTTTTATCCGAATTTCACCGTTTTAGCCCCGATTCAATTTCAGTGAGTTCTGAAACTTTATTTATCTGCAAAATAACACAAAAAACATAAAAATATTCACAATACTCGAGAAACTAAATACAATATCATGTAAAAGGGACGGTAAATACTGATATATTTACCGCTTATCACACCCCAGACCTAACATTTTGCTAGTTCTCGAGCAAAACAACAAAATAAAATACAATAAACAACTTTAAAATAAAATTAAACTAAACCACTTTCGTAGGGATCACAGTTGCATTTAGCATATGCAACAAGCCTTTAAACCCCTAGGTGTCCCTAGTGGACGAGTTGTAGTCTTGTGATGGCTTACAACAATGACACCCACAAACGTCAAATGCACACAAAAGCAAAAAGATCAAACAAGTTAGTGACTAAACAAGTGAAACTCTTATCCAAGTTAATAGTTATTTTCTTTCTTTCTAAATTACCAAATAAGTAAATTCTCCGATTATTTTTATCATTCTCCATATACACAACCAACAAAGTATTAATCAAATCATTGTGCCCACAATATTCATAAGTGTAGTTGAAAAGAGAGTAATATTTTTGTCCTAAAGTTATATCAGAATTCACACATTTTTAGCAATGAAACATTTTCTGATTTTTTTATTTTATTTATTTACAACATCTTCAATCCATGTAGCGAGCTTTGGGTTAGTGACTCCCAAGCCAGTTGGCTTTAAGGCACTAGGTGTTAAGACACCCTTACAGACTTAATTACTCGGATTTCAGATATCTCTTTTTTTTTTTTTTTTATTTACAACATCTTCAATCCATGTAGCGAGCTTTAGTCCAGTGACTCCCAAGCCAGTTGGCTTTAGGGCACTAAATGTTAAGAAACCATTACAGACTTAATTACTCGGATCTCAGATGTTTAAATTTTTTTTTATTCCATTGCTTTTTAGATGCTTCCTCCAATTAAACTAGAGCACTGAATATTACAAACTTTTCATTTACTACTCATGGCCGTATATTACCATGTATGTTGATAATTCATGTCAACTGAGCATATGAAGATCCAATTTAGTCAGTATTATGGAGAATTCACAAATTAAATAATTCAAAAGGAAATAAACAAAAATTAACTTGTTACGAAATAGGTTGAGATACATCTCAGGAGTGGAAATTCCTTACTCAACTATCTCACACCAATTTCACCTGATTAGTCAAGTTAAAAACACAAAAACAAAATATATTTTTTATTATTTTTTTATAATTATTTTTTTATAATTTTTGACTAAAAACTAAGCAAAAACAACACTACTAAAAAAATTAAAAATAAGATACTAGTCAACTATTCCCCTCCCCCAAACCTAATTGAGACATTGTCCCCAATGTCTAAAAAAAATAGAAGAAGAGTTTAGAAGACAGTACCTGGTTAGCTGAAATTCTATCTCTAAAAAGAAAATTAAAGTTTAAGATCCAGATTTATCCGACGCTTCTTACCACGATCATTATCGGACCAGTTTATCTTTGAAATGATATGGTCAATTTGTGGTTCAAAGGTTAAGAGTTGGTCAATTAAATCATGGGCAATTCTGGCAGTGAAGAGTATATCTTTTACAGGTTTGGACACAAACCCATTTCTCCGGGAATCATCAAGAAACACACAAAGAAAGTCATAAAATCTATCAGCATTAAACAGTCCAATTGGTTTCTGATGTATATTCAAGTTTGCCCAAGATACTACAGTAAAAATTTCCTCCATCGTGCCCAAGCCACTTGGCAAAAAAATAAAAGCATCAGCACGGTTAATCATTTCCACCAGTCGTTCAGACATATCTGGCACAATAAGTTCCTCTTCGCTTGATGGTCCTATAAGATTCGCCTCTGCCAAGGGTTTTGGGATGATTCCTAAAACTTGACTACCTCATTCCTGTACGACCCTTGAAACTCACCCCATTAGTCCAAGATTGCCACCGCCATATATTAGGTGTATATTCCTTTCAGCTATGACCCTACCCAATTCATGTGCTGCCTCAGTGAACTCTGGCTTAAAACCAACACTAGTACCGCAAAACACACAGATGTTTACAACTCATCTTCTTGAAGTTGCTTCCACTTTTTTTCTTATGTATTTCTTTCTCAAGTCTGGATGTCTTCAAGAATGCAATGATGAGCTGAATTTATAGAACCTGAAAAAGGATGAGTAATAATAGCACTAGTACCTGCCAAATGACAATTATTAGCTAAACAGTTAAATAAATCGTGAAAGTCAAAAAGTCTGGATCCTGTGAGAGAAAATAACAAAATAAATCACAATTATTAGTTAAAGACAAAGATAATAATATTTACAAGAAGTAACGGTTTGATTGACATCTATGCGTCAGAGATAAGCTTCCCATCCAATTTTCTTATAAATTGGCAAACAGGGTCTTTAAAAGTCAAATTCCCGAGACTTAGTTATTTTCTTTCTTTATGAAATTATGTATGTAGCATACGAATTGCGTGATACACATATCCACTGGAATGCGTCTCAAGAGTCAGTGATATGTCATCCAAAGACTCATTACTCATGCCATCCTTAATGAATTTAATTTTATCTCCGCGGTTATCAGAAACCATTCCTAAAGAACGACAACGAGTATTACATGTCATGCGTGCACATTTATAGCAAACACCTAATCTTTTAGCTCTTCTTTTCTTAGCATATGTGCTTTTTCCTAAACAAGTAAGATATGAAATAAAAGAGTCAGAAGACTCACCTGCCAATCGGACCCGTGCTTCAATTAACCAACGAACTTCATTAGGAATACCTTTGATAATCAGAAGTCGCATTTGTTCCATGCGAGCTTTGTAGACTTTCATCACAAAGTTTTGAGGGAGAGAAAGAAATTGCTTGTGAAGATTTGCGAGAACGTCTTCCATCCTGAAATGTGACATTACCTAAAAAAATTAAATACACAAAAATAAAACACACTAAATCTTAATATATAAGCCTCACTGCTAGCGCTAAGTTTAACGTCGTCAGCTAGACATGACTGCCCGAACGTTAGGATGGATCTGAAAGTGTAACACTTTCTTTTTTTCGCTCAAATAATTCTCCCCAGTAGTGCTTGACATGCTGGCTGTTAATTTTGAATGTATCATTGGTGTTGGGATCAAGTAACTCAACGGCTCCGTAGGATAAAACTTGGGTAATCCCAAATGGACATGACCACTTTGATTTCAGATTTCCAGGGAAAAATTTCAACCGTGAATTGTATAACAACATATGCTGTCCTGGTTTCAGTTGTCGGCGCACTATTTTTTGATCATGCCATTTCTTGGTCTTTTTTTTGTATAGTTTGGAATTCTCATAATTTTGTAGGTGAAATTCCTCCAATTCGTTTAGTTGGTGGAACATTTTTTCTCCTGCTATTTGTAGATCAAGAATCAACTTCTTCAGTGCCTAATACGCTTTATGTTCAAGCTCCACTAGCAAATGGCATGCTTTCCCAAACACCATTCGATATGGGGACATACCAATGGGTGTCTTGTAAGCTTTCTGGTAGGCCCATAATATGTCATCCAGTTTTGTAGACCAATCCCTCCTTGTTGATCCAACGGTTCTCTCCAAGATTCTTTTGATCTCCCTGTTTGAAATTTCAACATGTCCATTTGAATGCAGATGATAGGCAGTGGCAACTTTATGAGTAACTCCGTATTTGGATATGATTGCATCGAAATATCTGTTGCAGAATTGTATGCCACCATCATTGATAATTGCCCGAGGTGTTCCAAAGCGAGTGAAAATATTATTTTAAGGAATTTTATCACCACTTTTGAATCGTTTGATGACAATGCTGTTGCTTCAACCCATTTAGAGACGTAGTCTACTGCAACCAGAATGTACAAGTTTCCGAATGATGGAACAAAGGGTCCCATAAAATCAATCTCCCATATATCAAATATCTCAACTTCCAGAATGTTTAGAAGAGGTCTTTCATTTCTCCTCAAAATATTCCCCGTTCTCTGGCACCTGTCACATTGAAGAGCAAATAAGTAAGCATCTTTAAACAGAGTGGGCCAGAACAGACCTGATTGTAGGACTTTGGATGCAGTTTTATTTTCGCTGAAGTGTCCGCCATATGGTGATGAATGACAATGCTAAAGGACATTATTGACCTCCTCCTGTGGAACACAACGCCTTAGTAATTGATCAGCACATCATTTGAACAAGTACGGTACATCTCAGACATAGTGTTTGGTTTATTTGAAGAACTTATTTTGTTACTGATGTGTCCATTCCAACGACCATTTTCCCAAGACTATGTAGTTTACATAGTCAGCATACCAAGGGACATTATGTTGTTTGATGGAAAATAACTGTTCATCTGGAAAAGTTTCTTTGATTGTCATCCCAATGCCAGTTATTTCTCCATTTTCGAACCTCGATAAATTATCTATCACTTGATTTTCTGTCCATTTCCTGTCTCGGATCTCCATGTCGAATTCTTGCAGCATAAGTGCCCAACGGATCAATATAGGTTTGGCATCTTTATTTGCGATCAGGTATTTGATTGCTGAATGATCTGTGCATACCACCACTTTGGGACCGAGCATATAGGAGCGAAATTTATCAAAAGCAAACACAACTGCAAGAAGCTCATTTTCAGTTGTTGTGTAGTTGAGTTGTACTTCATTCAGAGTTCTGCTGGAGTAGTAAATGGTATGGAAAATTTTTTCTTTGTGTTGTCCCAAAACTACACCTACAGTAAAATCACTAGCATCGCACATCACCTCAAATGGAAAGGTCCAATCCGGTGCTACTATGATGGAGGCAGACACCAGCTTCTGTTTCAAGATCTCAAAAGCTCCGTGGTATTCTTTGGTGAAGCTGAAAGGCACATCTTTCTCCAGCAGATTGCAAAGAGGTCTTTAATAAATCTCCTGTAAAAGCCTGCATGTCTGAGAAAACTCTGAATCCCTTTGACAGATGATGGTGGAGGTAATTTTTCAATTGTCTCGATCATTGCTTTGTCTACCTCGATTTCATTTTGTGAGATCCGATGTCCCAAGACAATACCTTCTTGCACCATGAAGTGGTATTTCTCCCAGTTGAGTACCAGGTTGGTATCTTCGCATCTTTGTAAAACTTTTTCCAGATTTTACAAGCAGTGGTTGAAAGAGTCTCCAAACACAGAGAAATCATCCATAAAAACCTCCATACTTTGTTCCAGCATGTTTGAGAAGATGGCCATCATATAACATTGAAATGAGGCAGAAGCATTACATGGTCCAAATGGCATCCTGCGGAAAGCAAAAGTACCATACATACATATAAAAGTGGTTTTCTCCTGATCTTATGGGGCGATGGCAATCTGATTGTACCCCGAGTATCCGTCCAGAAAATAATAGAACTCATGTCCAGCTAGTCTGTCTAGCATCTGGTCAATGAATGGTAACGAGAAATGATCTTTCCTTGTTGCTTTGTTCAGCTTCCTGTAGTCCATGCATACTCTCCATCCATTCACCGTTCTTGTTGGAATCAGCTTGTTCTTTTCATTTGTGACTACAGTAATTCCTCATTTCTTTGGTACACATTGCATATGACTCACCCACATGCTATCAGAGATGGGGTAGATGATTTCGGCATCCAACCATTTGATGATTTCTTTCTTTATGACCTCCTTCATCATTGGATTTAGTATTCGTTGATGCTCCACTGTGGCTTTGTACTCACGATGAGTGGTAATTATATCAATATTTCTCACTCATTTGACATATTATTTTGTATAGTTTCTTGAGTTTTGTGAATATTTTGATGTGTTTTGTGTTATTTTGTAGATAAATAAGGTTTCAGGACACTCTGGAGGTGATTTGGGCCAAAACAGTGAAAATTGGACGAAAAGGGCAAAATAGTCATTTCTCGCGTCGCGACGCGCAAGGCTTTGGCGTCGCGACGCCTAACATGCGCCGAACAGTGCTAACGTACGCCGGGTCCACAAGTCAGAATCTGAGAAATTTGACTTTGCTAACGTGCGCAGTGCCACATGTCATAATCACAACCGATCTACTAACGTGCGCCGTGCCACGTGTAATCATCCTACGGTGCCGACAGTCGCCATCGCCACGTGTCACTCCACCTATCTGCCACGTCATCATCCACATCACCGGTTGACCGAGTCAACGTGCCACCTCACCGCCACGTCATCATCAGCCAATCATGAAGTGCCACGTGTCGCAATTCTATGGTACCGACAGTTACTTTGCCACATGTCGCCACGTCAGCATCAATTATTGACAAACTAATCCGAAATCGACACGTGGCGGATAAGAATCTGATCCGACCAATCAGAAGCCGCTACGTGTCACAATAATTGAGCTCCTACCACCTTGCCACGTGTCACCTTATCCAGAATCGCCACGTGTCATCACCTCAGTATGCCACGCAAAAAAAAACACTGGCGTCGCGACGCCAAAGCCCTTGGCTTCGCGACGCTGGAAGCCTATCCGCGCCTATAAATTTAGCACGATTTTAGAATTCAAAGCATGCCTTCCTTGAGTTTTGAAAGGACTCTAAGGATTTCATCCTGTGTGTTTTAGTTTTTATAATTTTAATTTAGCATTTTTACTTTTAGTATTTTTAATTATGCACTTTTACTTTTTGTAATAAAATTTTATTTACTTTTTTTTTTTACTTTATGTTTTGTAGTTAATTTACCGCTGGGGTAAAATGTGAAACATTTAATATAATTATCTAGGTAAATCTCACTTAATTATAATTTAACCGGATTAATTAATGGCTAACTTTATTACCGCCTATATGGTCGGTCTAAATATAAATGGATTACCGCCTTTATGGCTGGTCTTTATGTGACAGATAATTACCGCCTATATGGCTGGTGTAGTTGGACTAAATGAATTACCGCCTATATGGCTGGTTTTAAATGTTTAACATTATTAATTCTTGAGAAAGCAGAACATAAAATAATTTATATTTTATAATAAGTGAGATTCCTAGATAAGAAATATTAAATGTGGATCCTCTAACCCCAACATTTTATTTTATTATAGGGAAATGATGAAACACAATATTCACACTTAATAATTGATTTAATTATTTATTGGGAATTATTTAGTTTGTTTATTGAGTCTTAAGCTTAATGCTTCTTGTTGTCTGATCACCAATAAGATTGATGTGGTAAACTTAAAATGAACTAGACATAGGGATTTTAGGTTTCAGCCTTAGATTCAATAGCCCACGATCTTCCTTGAGAATAGATAACCCTTTAATAGATTTCCTTACAGGATAGACATATACCTGTCGGGTGGGGTAGCCATAATTGGAACTTAATCTTAATGAATCCAGGTAATTTGGTTGACATAGACATATGGTTCAATTAAGTTATACTGGGCATTTGCGTCTGACCATCGACAGAGGCTTTTGCATATTTTCGTGTTCCAGGTTAGCAAACTGATTTATTACACATAAATAAGAGAATCAATTCATATTTATAATAATATTATGTGGAATCACGAACCTATATCCTTGAGTCTTTTCTTTTACTTTCCTTAGTATTTTCTTTTGAGTCTCTCTTTATTTTAATTAGCAAATCCACATTCAACCAACCAAAAGAAATCAATTCCATTCTCCCTATAATTAGATACCTGTAAATAAATAGTATCAATAATTAATAACAACAGTAGGAATTAAGTCCTCGTGGGATTGATATTATTATACTACTTGAACGATACGTGCGCTTGCGTTATACGTGTGTGTTTACGCCGGTCAAGTTTTTGGCGCCGTTGCCGGGGACTTATTTTTCTTGAGTTATTAATTTTGAAGCTATCTAATTTACTTGTATCTAATTTTCTTTATTTTTATCTATAATTTTTATTTCTTTCTTTTGTTTTCAGGTGATTAAAAAATGGAACATTATTGGGAGATCGAGAAATCACGAGCTATACTAGAAGATACACCCCAAATCTGGGAGCAACAGTCCGGTTTTCTGAGGCCTGTTGTCCAGCATAACAACTATCACTGGATGTCAGAACCAATCAATACTACAATTGCTCAACAGAACGCAATGGGGAGATGTGACATATGTAATGGTAACCACCCGAGAGATCATTGCGAGTACAACTACAATCCAGGGTGGTAGAGCTATCAAAATCCTTCATGGTACGAAAAACCATCATATTTTCCATCTTATCCACCATTATCTACGATCTTCTTCAAGAACCAGAACCATCAGAAGAAGATCAGATGATTGACATGCTCAAAGATTTATTCAAGAAACAAGACGAAAAGTTGGATACAATACTTGAAACATATCAGAATCAACTCGAAAGTATTCAGAGACAATCAACATCTATTCAGAGGATGATAGATCAAATGAGACAATTCACAGAAAACTAGAACTACATACCTCAAGAACAAGTTTCAGATGACACTTTGAAGCCTTCGAGTACCAATCATTTCACAATGACACTTCAACAAAGGAGGAGGCTGAGCAATATCAACAACCAGAGGTATCAGTTCCGGAGCCCAAACCAGCAAAGTCTCTGTTTGACTTTTATTATTCGGATTCTGACGAGGATGAAGCTGATCTATTTGTACCAACTGCACCAACAACGGAGGATCAAACTTTCAATCCTCAAAATGAAGATCTTGGAGCATGCTTTACCATGATGTTTGATGAAGATCTACCTGAACCATCCATTCCAGTCGTATCAGAGGATGAAGACCTAATGTTAGAAACATCTTTACATCCTCAGGCAAATACTTATGGAGCATGCATTTCACAGATGATAGATGAAGAGTTGAATACGGAAATTTTAAAATACATCTGTGAAGAAAAGGTGGAGCAAGAAGCAGAGCAAATGGAGGAGCAAATGACTGAACTTATTAAAGATCCAGAACATTCAGGAGAAACATCACTGTTTTGGGGAGTACTGATCAAAGATATCACCCAGAAGCTTGACAGAATGGAACTTCCATTCAAGGTCAAGCACCATATGAGACCTCCTGATTTTATTTCTTTCTTTTCAGGAACCACTGGAGCAACAAAGGTTAAAAAGGTGGCACAAGCACTGAATGGGAAAAAATTATTTTTGCCACTTTACCGTTGGAAGAGACCCTTCAAAAGCAACACACATGGGAATGTCTTTAATAGGACGTCCAAAACGACGCTGAAACCTCCTTGACAGATGGATTTCAGTCACGTCTCACTGAAGACGAAAAATTTAGCTCTAGCAGAGAGGCAACCCATGCACTTTTTTGTAATTTCTATTTTCATATTTTGTGTATGCATGTTGTAGAGTTTTTAAATTTGTGTGTTATTTTTGTAGGGAAAAGCTCAACCAAAGCATAAGACAAAAGGAATGGTGTTTGGTAAAGATAAGAGAAAATTCATTAGCGATGGATTCTTGAGACGCATCCTAATGAATTTATACTAAGCGAATGACATATTGCGTACATAATTCCGTTGCCTTAATAATTGCTTTGATTTGCTTTTCTGTTTTTATTATCTTTATTTTCGTAGACAAGATCCAGACTTTTTGACATTTCACGATTTCTTTTGTTTTTTTTAGCTAACAATCGTCATTTGGAAGATACTAGTGCTATTATTACTTACCATTTTCAGGTTCTATAAATTCAACTCATCATTGCACTTTTGAAGACATCCAGAGTAAAACATGGAAGCCACTTCAAGAAGACGAGTTGAAAACATCTGTGTGTTTTGCGGAACTAGTGTTGGTATTAAGCCACAATACGTAGAAACATCACAGGAATTGGGTCGAGTCTTAGCTGCAAGGAATATGCACTTAGTATATGGCGGAGGCAATCTTGGACTAATGGGGATCGTTTCAAAGGCCGTACAGGAAGAAGGCAGTCACGTTTTGGAATCATCCCAAAACCCTTGGCGGAGGCAAATCTTATTGGACCATCAAACGAAGATGAACTGATCGTGCCAGGTATGTCTGAACGATTAGTAGAAATGATTAACTGTGCTGATGCTTTTATCGCTTTGCCAGGTGGCTTGGGCACATTGGAGGAAATTTTTATAGTTTTATCTTGGGCGAACCTGAACATACACCAGAAACCAATTGGGCTGTTTAACGTTGTTGGATTTTATGATTTTCTTTGTGTGTTTCTTGATGATGCCCGGAGAAATGGGTTCGTGTCAAAACCTTTAAAAGAACTCCTCTTCACTGCTAGAACTGCTCCGGATCTAATAGACCAAATCTTAGCCTATGAACCACAAGTTGACCCTATCATTTCAAAGATAAATTGGTCCGAGGATGATCGTGGTAAGAGGCGTCGGATTAATCTGGATCTTAACCTTTAATTTCCTGTAGAATTTCAGCTAACCAGGTATTATCTTCTAAACTCTTCTTTTACTGTTTAAGACATTGGGGACAATGTCTCATTTAGGTTGGGGAGGGAATTAGTTGATCAGTACCTTGTTTTTAGTTTGTGTGTTATTTTTATTTTTAGTCCAAAATTTTTCGAAAAATACAAAAAAAAATTGAAAATTTTTCAAAAATTACAAAAATATTTTGTGTTGTTTTTAGTTTGACTAAAAAGGTGAAATTGGTAAGAGATAGCTGAGTAAGAAGTTTTCACTCCTGAGACGTATCTTAAACCATTTTTGAAACAAGTTAGTTTTTGTTTATTTCATTTTAAATTATTTAATTTGTAAATTCTCCATAAAACGGACTAAAATGGATCTTCATATGCTCAGTTGGCAGATATTATCAACATACATAGTAACATACGGACATGAGCTAAAATTGAAAAGTTTTTAATAATCAGTACTCTAGTTTAATTGGAGGAAGCATCTCAAAAAGTGATGGAGTAAAAAAAAAAAACGTCTGAGATCCGAGTTATTAAGTCTGTAAGGGTGTTTTAACACCTAGTGCCCTAAAACCAACTGGTTTGGTAGTCACTAACCCAAAGCTCGTTACATGGATCAAGGATGTTGCAAGAATATATATATCTGAAGTCTGAGTAATTAAGTCCGCAGGGGTGTCTTAACACCTGGTGCCCTAAAGCCAACTGGTTTGGGAGCCATCGACCCAACATTCGCTACATAGACGAAATGTATTGTATATAAATGAAAAAAAATTCAAAAATCAAAGAAAAAAATCAGAAAAATGAGAAAAATTATTCCATTGCTACAAAAATGTGTGAATTCCGATAAAACTTTAGGACAAAAATATTACTCTCTTATCAAATGCACTTATGACTGTAGTGGGCAAAAATGAGTTGTTTAATATTTTGTTAGCTGTGTATATGGAGAATGGTAAATATAATCGGAGAATTTACTTATTCAGTAATTTAGAAAGAAACAAAACAACCAATAACTTGGAGTAGAAATTTCACCTGATTAGTCACTAACTTCTTTATTCTCTTTTCGCTTGTCTTTTTGTTTTTGTGTGCATTAGTTTTACTACCTTATTACTTTTGTAAAATGTTTATGGGTATCATTGCTGTAAACCCTCACGAGACTACAACTCGTCTACTAGGGACACCTAGGGGTTTAAAGGCTTGTTGCATATGCTAAATGCAACCGTGATCCCTACGAAAGTGGCTTAGTTAATTTTATTTTTATGTTATTTTATTTTGTGTTTTGCTCGAGGACTAGCAAAATGTTAGGTTTGGGGGTGTGATGAGTGGTAATTATATCACTATTTTCCACTTATTTGACCTAATATTTTGCATAGTTTCTTGAGTTTTGTGAATATTTTGATGTGTTTTGTGTTATTTTGTAGATAAATAAAGTTTCATGACACTCTGGAGGTGATTTGGGCCAAAACAGTGAAAATTGGACGAAAAGGGCAAAATGGTCATTTCTCACGTCGCGACGCGCAAGGCTTTGGCGTCGCGACGCCTAACATGCGTCGAACAGTGCTAATGTGCACCGGGTCCACAAGTCAGAATCTGCGAAATTTGACTTTGCTAACGTGCGCCGTGCCATGTGTCACAATCACAGCCGATCTGCTAACGTGCGCCGTGCCACATGTCATTATCCTACGGTGCCGATAGTCTCCATCGCCACGTGTCGCCACATGTCACTCCACCTGTCTGCCATGTCATCATCCACATCACTGGTTGATTGAGTCAACGTGCCACCTCACCGCCACGTCATCATCAGCCAATCACGAAGTGCCACATGTCGCAATTCTATGATGCCGACAGTCACTTTGCCATGTGTCGCCACGTGTTGGTTTCTATTAAGGTCCCAAGATCAATAATAAGTATGAAAACATTTGTGAATAACAATCGAGAAGTTACGAAATACTTACATCGATCGGTTGAGCGACGCGGAGACTAACAAAACTGAAATTCTGCTCGGCAGTGGACTGCTCCAACTCACTAGTTTTGGCGTCCTCCATGGTCTATTTTTGAGCTCCTCGAACAAGCTCCAAGCTTCGTCGAATGGTTCCCGACTCATGGGTGGACTTCCATATCACCTTCGCATGTCTCGTAAGTGTGCTAGCACTTATGATTTTGCGACAAAATCACACTCTTTGCTTCCCTCACTGCTCACGGTTTTTGTTGAAAACCAGTAAGCTTTTGGAGCCCCTTGGGCGTGAAGAGTAGAGAGAAAGGGAGAAGGAGAGATGATGTGTTAGTTTGTGAAATTTGTGTATCTTATACACTAATTTGAATTTCCAATTCATTTCATTTGCATTTGCCTTTCAAAAAGTCAAATAATAATGGCACCAACCACTTCCATCACTCAATCCATCAAGTTGTCAAGTCACATCACTCAAAGTGACTAATGATTTGACGTTTGATGCGACTAGCGATTTGACATTTGATTTGACTTGCGTGCCGCACTCGAATTCGAAATTCGAATGCGCTCACAAATAATCTCGGGCTCGGGTTCGCTAATTCCAAATTAACGAATTTTTCGTTGCGTCGTAATTAAATGATTACGCCTAGCGAAATCACTATTTACGTCGCTAACGAATTAATTCTAAATTAATTCGTTCGCCCGAATTAAAATCTAATTTTAATTCCGCGTCGAAATCCAATTTAGTTTAATATATTGAATATATTAATTCTTCGATTAATTCCAATTAATCATTATCTCTCTTTAAATGATATTTTATCCCAGATAAAATATCTCATCAATTAATCCAAGATTAATTTTTTTTCTTCTAATTAATCCCATATTAATTTAGAGTGCGAGTCATACGTCATCGGTGAATCTTTGGGAAGCGACCCATGAGTTCCCCGGATATGTTGGCAGTAAATTCTGTCGTCGGACTATCCGAACACGTAAGTACCTCGTACTATGTTTATACCGATTTACAAGACAATGTTGGCCTCTAGCAAAGCGCCATGCCTACCCAATTCTCCGGAAACATCCTTACAAGAATAAAGGATCTATATCAGGCGTAGTATACTTAGTATTGCGTATTTCTGTCCAGTATCGGATGATCACGTGCTAGGCATGGGGCTGGAATTGTGTCTGCCCCGTACGAAGCACATGTCGGATGTCTGGTGACTAGTCTCTATAATCGGATAAAACTGACCTTGTCATTTTATCCCGATAGCTGTAGCATTTAAGAGAACCAGTCCCGTATCCTACGTGACCATCATCTCCATATGATTGGAGTGACACTTCCATCTTGACATCACACCCAACACACTACGATTCTCAATATACCCAGTATTGGCGTACATAGAACCTGTTAAAGCCCTGGACGGCCGCAACCAAAGTATATTGATTGTCGCAAGTATTAGCGGTGCAAGTCTCAGGTTAAGACCAATACACCTACCCTGATTTCGGACTTCCATAGACACATAGTCATACTACCAATGGAATTCCGAGGGGGTCTATCCAGAGCGAAGCTATTTCCCGTACCTTCGGTAAAACACAACCTCCTATTACATTTGCATGAGTATCCTATACCCAAATATATGAGAACTATGCCGTTGT
This sequence comes from Zanthoxylum bungeanum, assembly GCA_019454045.1. Lineage (NCBI taxonomy): Eukaryota > Viridiplantae > Streptophyta > Magnoliopsida > Sapindales > Rutaceae > Zanthoxylum > Zanthoxylum bungeanum. The sequence goes on along the minus strand of SKCR01022957.1, from coordinate 41,555 downwards.
GCCCTCACAACGCTTACAAGTGTAATACTAGTCTTTTACGCATTTATCGATGTCCAATCTCGACAATGCTCTGACTAGGGATATTTAATGATTTATCCTTCGTGGACTGATACTGTCTCATATCATTCTCCGTCCAGGAACAAATCATAGAGACCTCTCATCATTTATACATCTAGGTGATCTAATCACAAATGATAAGAGTGCAATCTCATTTGTCACATAGTTAATTTGTACAACAACACAATGATCTGTACAAATAGTGACACTATGGGTCATAATTGTCCAACAATCTCCCACTTGGCCTATAGCCAGTCACTCGAGTGCTTGACACCCGAACTATGTACGGTTGGCTCAAACTGCTGAGAAAAGTTTTCGTCAGCGGATTTACATGATTATCATCTGATGCGATTTATTCGATCATCACATCGCCACGATGAATGATCTGAACAAATCAGATGAATATCGAAGTATTTATCTAGTTCGTTGATGAGACCATTAATTCTTTAGCTTGTGCTGACACCTAGCTCAGCTGCTAACAGAACTATATCTAATCTAATTAGATTTGTTATCAATCCAAATGGCTTCTATTGCCGCCTCAGCTGCAGCAATAACCCCCATTTGTTGTTTATTCGGTAATAATATATTGCTTGGAAGATTTCCAGCTCACTGTACTGTTATTCAAACTGTATAGTACCGTTTTCGACTTATAGTCGTCTTATCGGTTTAGGAAACTTGCTACAGTGATCCCAGTCACTTCAAGTTCTCCATCTCCTCAGATTAAGACAGCATCCTTAGATCTCTAAGATACTAACAGATGTTCTTAACATCAATCCAGTGACTATCACTTGGATTGGCCTGTTTGTGAATCTATATGCTCAAAGCGTATGAGACACCAAGTCGTGTACAATTTTCAATGTACGAGTTCTTAGAGAATTTTTGAAAGCCAAGCTTTCGCCGATAGTTTATATGGGAATATCATTTCCAAGAAATGATGTATTATCATTATTTTATAGGACAGCCACTGTCAGTGCGCTCCCACTAACCCTCTTATATACACAAGAATCATTTCGTTTTTGAAATAAATCATAAACCATTATGATTACATCAAAACGATAATTCCTAGAACCTATGCTTGCTTCAATCCAAACATGGATCGAATAACCCGCAAACCTTGTTTGCTAGTTTTAGTACGACAAAATCGACAGGATGTTATAAACATCCTCCAAAAGGTTTCATTTTCAGGAAAGCGATTTTCTCGTTCAGCTGCCATATTTCATAAATGAAACATACAGCATTAGCAAGCATTATCCAAATGGATTTACCGTGGCAACAGGTAAAAGGTTGAATCGTAATCAACACAATGTTGATAACGATACCTTTCCGCTAAAAGCCTAGCTTTATATGTTGGTATGTTGCCATCCATGTACGTCTTCCTTGAAGACTTATAGTACCAATATGCACAATGCCTTGCGGTACATCAACTAGTATCCAAACTTGGTTGATATACATGGAATCCATTTTGGACTCATGACACTTTGTCATAATAGGGAGTCGATACCTTGTATCACTTCCTCATACGTAGTCAGTTGGTATACCTCAATAAGATAAACATCTGTATTCGGTGAGATCAGAAACCCATATCCCAGGTTGTTTTCTGACTCTCTCCAACTACGCGGTTCTTGTGTATTCGAAGATTAATGGTTTAGTTTCATCCTTGATGAACTATTTGTGTTCCATTAGGATTCGGTGCCTTGAACAGTATTACTCCGATTTTCATCGAGTTTTACTATCCTCCCACTTGCCACTGCATATCGGTATTCCTCTTAGGAAAATAACATGGTGAGCAACAATCTTATTATTCTCTCGTGAGTTGTATAAGTACTATACTTTGGGATCCCTATGATAACCTACAATTGGCACTTATCCAATTTGGGTTCTAGTTTGGTATCATCCAAACATATGCCTAGCATACCCAAATTCTCAGGAATGTGAAACTCGGTTTCTTTCCCGTTTATATCTAATATGAAATCTGTCTAATAGATTTTAATGGAACTTTATTCTAAATAAGTTCTTGCACTGTTTAAAGCTTATCCATTGAAGGAAATGGTAGCTCAGAGCGACTAATGATTAACCTTATCATGTCCAATAAAATTCGGTTTATCCGTTCGAACACACCGTCAAATTGATGTGTTCCGGGAGGAGTCCTCATTGAAAGAATACTTTACTCTTTCAAGTATATAAGAAACTTATTGCTTAAGTATTTTCCATTACGGTCTTACCGTGACGGTCTAATACTTTAGCCGATCTGTTTGTCTATTTCGTGTCAAAACTATAAAGTTTCCGATTTGTGTTTCAAAAGAAACACATAACCATAACGCGATGCCACATCCGTAAGGTCACGAAATATTCATATCCACATCTAGCCTAGCTAGACATGGGCCCATTTGCTTCACTATGAATTAGGGCTAACAGATCGGTGGTAGTTCACTTTTACCAAGTAAATAGTGTTTTAGGTACTTTTCCCAATAAACTAGATTCGTAGACTTTATTTGATTGGAATCAAATTAGTCCGAGTACCCACTCTTCAAAAGTGTGGATATACGATTCTTGTTTAATTGTGTCCCAGACAACAATGTCACAATTAGTTTCATCTGATCAAATCAGTTTGAGCTGTTTGTTTTTCGTGTTATATTTTTGAGATTTTATTTATATTCAAAATATAAATTCTGTTATTCACATCTAATGTGTTTATCTTAATATCATCTTTCTATAATAAAACACTTTAGTGTTCTAGAATATAGAGGTTCACCCGCAGCGGGTTAAACACTGATATAAAGATAATGTTTCTAGTCAAACTAGTTACATTATAACAGTTTCCTAATTTAAGTACACACCCGAAGGTAGTTCCTAAACATAGTTACCTGCGGTTAAAACAGTGACTTTCGTCCCGTTTCCAAATCGCAGATAAATCTCTATTGAGGTCAGTATCCTGTTCAAAACAGATTCTGAACATCAATAAATATATTTTATGTTTTACACTAGGTATTTAAAATCTAATTTTAATACTAGTAGTGAACATAATGTTGACAAACATATTTGAAGTATGAGCCTTGCTCGTCTTCAATTCCTTCATGTCTGCTTTGTCCAAACGGCAGTCACGCTTCCGCGATCCCGTTTTCCACAATCAGGCAGACATTTTGGGATATGTCATTTATCTTCCCAGAAGATTATAATGATTTTGCCTTTTCCAGTTTCAACACTCCAGAAGCCTTTGGCCAAGCCATGGCCTTCTAGAATATCGAAGTAAGGTGTGCCTTGCGCTACTTGTCTAATTGCAAACTTTGACTTTATCTCATTGAGAATAGTCATGAACTCTCCAAGAGTTATTATTGCAATTTAGTACTTCTAAAATCTGAGTATAGATTCTTTGAAGATCCTTCAATTTCATTATCATACTTTAAGGATCTAATCCTTAGTTCTGATTCAGAAATTAAGGAGTCTACTGCGACAAGCTAAATGGATTAAGCACTAAAGTTATCATCACATAATCTTTCAAAGATTATGCTCTACTATTTGCTTAACTCCAGGTTTTAGGCATAATATGTTATTTTATCAAATAAAGTAACTTATTATTTTCCAGGACCATCCTGAAATTTATTCCCAATTTGAAAATTAAACCATTTAAATACATTTTCCCTAGGATTATGTATTAAACGTCATTCTTTCAATTTTATCTTGATTTTAATAGTCCAACTATTTAATCAACGATTTAGGTACTATTTCTTATAATGATTACAATAGTCCAACTATTTAATCAACTATAATTTAAAAGATTAAAATCAATTATATTGATTACTATAATCCAATTATAAAATCAACTATAAGTGAATTGTTTGAATATAGTCCAACTATTTATTAAAAACAACAATTTAAATATTAGTCTAACTAACATTTAATATATTGACGAATGATATTTGAATGAGCGCGTATGGCAAGTAATTAAACGAGTATTGCAAATTCAATTCTTGCCTCCCACTATTTTTCGGCGAGCCTCTAACCCTCTGTCGAGTACTCGGGAAACCGTGTTTCCTAGTGGGCTAGGATCCCGTTAAATATCACACAATCTTGACTTTGGCCAACAAATTGTATGACAATTAACTAGGTAGATCTCTAAGATCGATTGGATCCAATCCAATTCCTAGATCCGGTAGGGGGACATCCAAGTCCGAAACATATATCTTATATATGCCAATACATCCAATGTATTACCTAACCTTTTTCCTCTGAATCAACTAAGCCTTGGCTTTGGCACAACAAACTTAGTGATTCCAATTAAGCGCGACCCATTGACCATAGAAAGCTTCGTAATCAATGTCGATGGACAAGAAGTGGTCTTGACTTTGGCCAACAAACCACAACTTGGACAAGACACCAATATGGAACAAAGCTCTCGTGATTCAAACACATCCTCGACTGAAAAAGGCCTTGACTTTGGCCAACAAGCCAATGCCAGTCTCGGATCTTGAGTGAGAATCACTCAATGGAAGGAAAGACGCTTAATATTTTGCGAGGGTTTTTCGAGTGCAAATTGGCAACCAATTTATTATCTTTGTTAAGGTCTCATCATCATACACACTTAAACATGCATTCTAAATACATAATAAAGCGCGTATAAATAAATAATAATGATATGCGGATGGATACTTTACACATTGATCCTAGATCAAATCTCTCACTTTCTCTCTCCCGCTAGCACAAATATTTCTTCTACCCGTTACACTACACTTCTAAATAAACCTCATTTACATTGAGGGGAATAGGAGAGAAGAGAATACAAAGAAATGAGAGGTAATAAGGCTGGACACGCAGGTCCAATTAATAAATCGAATTTATTACAACAATTTCTAAAATTGTCCCACCCATCTAATATCCATCCGATATACATTATTCATGAATCGCAACCATGTATTCACAGAAGCATGTTATCAATCAATCTAATCCAATTAATTAATCTGATAATTAGTGATCATCCAATGTTCAAACAACGATTTGATTTTGCTCGAGTCAAACTCGTTTTGCGAATAAGTACTCAAAGTACGAATTCTTGAATTAAATTAAACTACATAATTAAATCCAATTCAATATGCATTTAATTCTAATTCACTATTTAATTCCAAATTAAATATCACACTTTATTAATGAACTTTTACGACTTAAATTCCAAATTTAATCGCAACGGGTCTCAAAGCCCGATTAACGTCCAACGTCAATTTAATTAAAGTCCAATGGGCTTTTAATTAATTTCTTAAGGCGTGGTCAACTCGGGTCAAACCGAATAACCAAAATCCAATCCGGGAATTACCCCATAAGCCTAGAAATCAATTTAGACCCATTAGGCCCAATTAAACTTTAAAGGTCCATTAAGTCGCATTTGGGCTTTATGGATGCGATTTTGGGCCAAATTGGATCCAATCCAATTTTCCTAAACCTAACTTAGTATTACCAAGCCCATTTAGCCCAATTGCAACATTAAAGCCGAAATCCAATTTTAAGGCCCAAATAATTAAATTCCAAAAATCCAATTTTCCCAATTTAATTACATAAAGTGCATTACACAATTAATTACCCATTTAACATTTCTAAAACATCAATTAACATAACTAATCATGCTTAATTACCACAAAACATGTCCAACATATTTTGATCAAAAATCAAACCCAATTACATGCTATGGACTCTCGGCAATTTGGGGATTTAACGTCCGATTCGAATTCAATCCAATTAATTCCACAATCGACATAAATCATATTCCCGAATGATTTCCAACACATCCAATGATCAAAAATCAAAAATCTTAAGACATTATAGGGCTTCTAACTTTCGGCCAAGCTAAGTATTTTGAGGAAAAATGTTCCAAACAATTTTTCAACAAATTGATCCAATCAATCATCATATAAAACACATTCAAGCATACTTAATCATCCAATTTCATAATTCATGCTCAAAATCAATTTTACCCAAATTTTAAGCCCTAAACATTTCATGCTCAAACCTTGCTCTAGATGCCATTGTTGGTTTCTATTAAGGTCCCAAGATCAATAATAAGCATGAAAACATGTGTGAATAACAATCGAGAAGTTGCAGAATACTTACATCGATCGGTTGAGCGACGCGGAGACGAACAAAACTGAAATTCTGCTCGGCAGTGGACTGCTCCAACTCACTGGTTTTGACGTCCTCCATGGTCTGCTTTTTAGCTCCTCGAACAAGCTCCAAGCTTCTTCGAATGGTTCCAGGCTCATGGGTGGACTTCCCTATCACCTTCGCATGTCTCGTAAGTGTGCTAGCACTTGTGATTTTGCCACAAAATCACACTCTTTGGTTCCCTCACTGCTCACGGTTTTTGTTGAAAACCAGTAAGCTTTTGGAGCCCCTTGGGCGTGAAGAGTAGAGAGAAAGAGAGAAGGAGAGATGATGTGTTGGTTTGTGAAATTTGTGTATCTTATACACTAATTTGAATTTCCAATTCATTTCATGTGCATTTGCCTTTCAAAAAGTCAAATAATAATGGCACCAACCACTTCCATCACTCAATCCAACAAGTTGTCAAGTCACATCACTCAAAGTGGCTAATGATTTGACGCTTGATGTGACTATCGATTTGACGCTTGATTTGACTTGTGTGCCGCACTCGAATTCGAAATGCGAATGCGCTCGCAAATAATCTCGGGCTCGGGTTCGCTAATTCCAAATTAACGAATTTTCCGTTGCGTCGTAATTAAATGATTACGCCTAGCGAAATCACTATTCACGTCGCTAACGAATTAATTCTAAATTAATTCGTTCGCCCGAATTAAAATCTAATTTTAATTCCGCGTCGAAATCCAATTTCGTTTAATATATCGAATATATTAATTCTTCGATTAATTCCAAATTAATCGTTATCTCTCTTTAAATGATATTTTATCCCGGATAAAATATCTCCGTAATTAATCCCAGATTAATTTTTTTTTCTTCTAATTAATCCCAGATTAATTTAGAGTGCGAGTCATACGTCATCGGTGAATCTTTGGGAAGCGACCCATGAGATCCCCAGATATATTGGCAGTAAATTCGGCCGTCGGACTATCCGAACACGTAAGTACCTCGTACTACGTTTATAGCGATTTACAAGACAAGGTTGGCCTCTAGCAAAGCGCCATGCATACCCAATTCTCCGGAAACATCCTTACAGGAATAAAGGATCTATATCAGGCGTAGTATACGTAGTATTGCGTATTTCTGTCCAGTGTCAGATGATCACGTGCCAGGCATGGGGCTGGAATTGTGTCTGCCCCGTACGAAGCACATGTCGGATGTCTGGTGACCTTGTCATTTTATCTCGATAGTTGCAGCATTTAAGAGAACCAGTCCCGTATCCTATGTGACCATCATCTCCATATGAGTGGAGTGACACTTCCATCTTGACATCACACCCAACACACTACGATTCTCAATATACCCAGTATTGGCGTACACAGAACCTGTTAAAGCCCTGGAAAACCGCAACCAAAGTATATTGATTGTCGCAAGTATTAGCGGTGCAAGTCTCAGGTTAAGACCAAATACACCCACCCTGATTTCGGACTTCCATAGACACATAGTCATACTACCAATGGAATTCCGAGGGGGTCTATCCAGAGCTAATCTGTTTCCCGTACCTTCGGTAAAACACAACCTCCTATTACACTTGCATGAGTATCCTATACCCAAATATATGAGAACTATACCGTTGTGCCCTCACAACGCGCACAAGTGTAATACTAGTCTTTTACGCATTTATCGATGTCCAATCTCGACAATGCTCTGACTAGGGATATTTAATGATTTATCCTTCGTGGACTGATACTGTCTCATATCATTCTCCGTCCAGGAACAAATCTTAGGGACCTCTCATCATTTATACATCAAGGTGATCTAATCACAAATGATAAGAGTGCAATCTCATTTGTCACATAGTTAATTTGTACAACAACACAATGATCTGTACAAATAGTGACGCTATGGGTCATAATTGTCTAACACCACGTCAGTGCCACGTCAGCATCAATTATTGACAAACTAATCTGAAATCGACACGTGGCGGATAAGAATCTGAGCCGACCAATCAGAAGCCGCCACGTGTCACAATAATTGAGCTCCAACCACATTTCCACGTGTCACCTTATCACTTTATCCAGAATCGCCACGTGTCATCACCTCAGCATGCCACGCAAAAAAAGCACCGGCGTCGCGATGCCAAAGCCCTTGGCGTGGCGACGCTGGAAGCCTATCCGCACCTATAAATTCAGCGCGATTTTAGAATTCAAAGCATGCCTTCCTTGAGTTTTGTAAGGACTCTAAGGATTGCATCTTGTGTGTTTTAGTTTTTGTAATTTTAATTTAGCATTTTTACTTTTAGTATTTTTAATTATGCACTTTTACTTTTTGTAATAAAATTTCATTTACTTTATGTTTTGTAGTTAATTTACCGCTGGGGTAAAATGTGAAACATTTAATATAATTATCTAGGTAAATCTCACTTAATTATAATTTACCGGATTAATTAATGGCTAACTTTATTACAGCCTATATGGTCGGTCTAGATCTAAATTACTTTACCGCCTATATGGCTGGTCTTTATTTGACAAATAATTACCGCCTATATGGCTGGTGTAGTTGGACTAAATGGATTACCGCCTATATGGCTGGTTTTAAATGTTTAACATTATTAATTCTTGAGAAAGCAGAACATAAAATAATTTATATTTTATAATAAGTGAGATTCCTAGATAAGAAATATTAAATGTGGATCCTCTAACCCCAGCATTTTATTTTATTATAGGGAAGTGATGAAACACAATATTCACACTTAATAATTGATTTTATTATTTATTGGGTAATTCTTTAGTTTGTTTATTGATTCTTAAGCTTAATGCTTCTTGTTGTCTGATTACCAATAAGATTAATGTGGTAAACTTAAAATGAACTAGACATAGGGATTTTAGGTTTCAGCCTTAGATTCAATAGCCCACGATCTTCCTTGAGGATAGATAACCGTTTAATAGATTTCCTTACAAGATAGACATATACCTATCGGGTGGGGGTAGCCATAATTGGAACTTAATCTTAATGAATCCAGGTAATTTAGTTGACATAGACATATGGTTCAATTAGGTTATACTGGGTATTTGCGTCTGACCATCGACATAGGCTTTTGCATAATTTCGTGTTCTAGGTTAGCAAACTGATTTATTACACATAAATAAGAGAATCAATTCATCTTTATAATAATGTTGTGTAGAATCACGACCCTAGATCCTTGTGTCTTTTCTTTTATTTTCCTTAGTATTTTCTTTTGAGTGTGTCTTTATTTTAATTAGCAAATCCACATTCAACCAACCAAAAGCAATCAATTCCATTCTCCCTATAATTAGATACATGTAAATAAATATTATCAATAATTAATAACAACAGTAAGAATTAAGTCCTCGTGGGATCAATATTATTATACTACTTGAACGATATGTGCGCTTGCGTTATACATGTGTGTTTACGTCAGTCACTCATCGTTCATCAGAATTTTATGCATTCAAAATGATGGACTAATGCCTCGAATGTCTGCTATAGTCCAGCCAATAGCTTTCTTATTTTCTCATAACACTCTCAGTAACTTATCTTCCTGCTCCAATGTTAGCGACGAAGAAATAATCACAGATAAATCAGAAGAGTTTCCTAAGAATGCATACCTGAGATTGCTCGTAAGTAGCTTTAGTTCCAGCTATGGTGGTTCTTCAATCGAGGGCTTGATTTGCTCATTTTTCAATAGTTCTAAACTTTCCACTTGTGGTGTCGTTTTGAAGTGAAATGGTCTGTTAAGATAGTTGATACATTCCAGAATTTCATCATCTAGCTCGCTGTCAGTCATGTTGGTGATGCAAGCTTCAAGTTTATTTGTGGAAAGTTACATTGCATCAGTATCCTGGATGATACTATCTAAAACAACAATTCTGAAATATTCCTCCTCCTTTTCATCACTCGGGAATTTCATGGCGTTGAAAACATTGAATGTAACTTATTGGTCTTGCACTTTCATCATTAGTTCTCCTTTTTGTACATCAATAACAGTTCGACCTGTAGCCAAGAATGGTCTCCCAAGGATGATAGGTACATATTTGTCTTCTTCCATGTCAAGGATAATGAAATCTGCAGGGAAAATGAATTTGTCAAATTTAACCAATACATCTTCCACTACACCTCTCGGAAATGTGAGCGATCTGTCAGTAAGCTGTAGAGTAACTAAGCTGCGCATTGCTTCTCTAATCTACAATTTCATGTAAATTGACAAAGGCATCAAGTTAATATTGGCACCTAAATCACACAAAGCCTTACCAAAGTAATGTTCGCATATGGTGCAAGGGATGGTGAAACTACCAGGATCTTTCAACTTTGGGGGAAGCTTTCTCTTAATGATGGCACTACATTCTTCTGTCAATGCTACTGTCTCGTAATCTCCCAATCTTCACTTTCGTGACAGAATGTCTTTCATGAATTTGACATAGCTGGGCATTTATTCCAACGTTTCTGCAAATTGAATGTTGATATGCAGCTTTTTGAAGATCTACAGGAATGGAGCAAACTGCTTGTCCAGTTTACTTTTCTGGAGACGTTGTGGAAAAGGTGGAGATGGAGTGAATCTTTCTCGATCATTTTCTTTTGTCTCTTTTTCCTCCATTTGTGGTTCTGCTTCACTGCTTTCTTTTGGAACTTCCTCAGTGGATGTCTTGATTCCAATATTTTTGTTGATTTCAGTACCACTTTTCAAAGTAATGGCTTGATATTGCTCCTTCCCCCGGTTCCTTGGATTTGGTTATGTGTTGCTAGGAAGGTTACCTTGCGGTCTGTAACTCTGAGCATTGGCCAATTGTCCCATTTGATCTCCAGAGTTTTCAAATATGCTGCTTGACTTTGAATTAATGATGCTTGTGATTGAAACATGGCATCATATAATGTTTCTTGACTTTGAATTAATGCTGCTTGTGATTGAAACATGGCACCATATGATGCTGCTTGAGAGTCATATTTTTCTTCTATTCTTTTCAAGTGAGCCAGCACTTCTGTTATTCGTGGTTCTTTTTCATACTCATGGCATTTGTTTTGCTGTTGGAATCCTGGTGGTGAGTTGTTCCTTTGCCCTGAAGTGTTACTCCATGCGAAATTGGGATGATTCCTCCACCATGGGTTGTAGGTGTTGGAATATGGATTGTTCCTTTGTCTGTTGAAATTGTTGACATAATTCACCGTCTCATCATGTTGGTTTGTCTCTAGTGCTCCTCCATATAGTGAACTTATGGATCCAGCATAACCTTGCATGGAGTTTCCATGAATTTGCATATATGATCCAGCTTGGCATTCATTGCTGTGTTGGCTCCAACTTCGTAAATTTCTGCAATTCGTTGGATCATGTTCCTTTCTGTTAGCCACAAAAAATTATTTGTTGGCCATTTCTTCAATTAAGTCCCAGACCTGATCTTCTCCTTTTGCCATTAAAACTCCTCTAGCAGCAGCATCAATTGTGGTTCTCATTAGTCCAGAAAGTCCATTGTAGAAGGTTTGGACCTGTAGCCACTTTGTAATCTCATGGTGAGGACATTTTCTGATCAAGTCCTTGTATCTTTCCCAAGCTTCGCAGAGTGATTCTGAGTCATGTTGTACAAATGATGTAATGTCATTCCTCAGCTTTGCAGTTCTGGCTGGGGGAAAATACTTTGCAAGGAATTTGGTGGCAAGAGTGTTCCAAGTTGTGATGGAATTTGCTGGTAATGAATGTAGCCAAGCCTTAGCTCTCTCTTTCAAGGAATATGGAAACACACGCAGTTTCATTACTTCTTCTGCCGCTCGGTTGTAATTGAATGTGCCGTAAACTTCCAGAAAGTTCCTGATGTGGGCATTAGGATCTTTAATTGCATTCCCCCCAAACTGAACTGACTGTTGTATCATCTGGATGCATGTTTTAATGTCACACACATTTTCTGATAAGAGAGGAAGTACAATACATGAAATGAAACCGTCAACCACTGGAATAGTTCTGTCTCGAATGGGAATTGGTGGTGCAACTTCCAATGGTTCAGGTTCCATGTTGATTAGTGCTTCTTGACCTTCTCACATTTCCCTTCTCAACTGTCTGATTGTTCTTTCAATTTATGGGTCAAGCGGTCGGATTTCAAAGCTTATGGTTCTTCTCATGTAGTGTCTGAGAACCTGAAACACAAGAAAAAAAATAAAAAAAAATTAGACACAATTAAAGGTATCTAACCCCAAAATTAATAGTAAAAGATAAATAAGTCCTCGGCAACGGCGCCAAAAACTTGATTGGTGAAATCACTGATGTAACGCAAGCGCACGTATCGTTCAAGTAGTATAAAATGTATCGATCCCACGAGGACTTAATACCTAGGCTATCAATTTGTGAAACTAAATGTTTACAAATATCTAATAGATTGGTTGTTTGATTGGATGGTGATTTTAAACTAAAGACAAGTAAATAAAATAGTGCGAAAGTAAATTAAAGGAAAATTCTATATTATAAAACTATCTAGGGTTGTGAATCCTTCCAATATCTTTTAAAGATGAAGTGGTTATCTCATGTTTGTGCAATATATCATTTTATTAACCTGGAACACGAAATTATGCAAAAGCTGTTGGACAATTATGACCCATAGCATCACTATTTGTAAAGAACATTGTGTTTTTGTATAAATTAACTATGTGACATAAGAAAATTGCTATTTTATCATTATTTTAATTAGATTACTTGGATATATATGATAAAAGTCCATATGGTTAAATTGGATTAATAAGATATGAGACAGTATTAAAACAAAATATTAGTATTACTACGCCTGATACATATGATATTCCTCGGCGAATATTTCTGGAGAATTGGGTAGGCACAGTGCTTTGCTAGAAGCCAACCATGTCTTGTAAATCGGTGAGAATATGGTACGGGGTACGCAAGTGTTCAGATAGTTCGATAATCGTATTTACTGCCAATATATCCAGGAATCTCTTGGGTCGCTTCCCAAAGATTCACCAATGACATTTGACTCAAATAGAATTAATCTGGGATTAAATTCGTATAGTAGAGAGAACACGATTAATTTAGAATTAATCGATAAAATAAATTTAATAGTTAAATTGAATTTTTCTATTTAATTTATTTATTTGGGGCTAAAATAATATATTGGATATATTAATTGAAATCGGATTTCAATACGAACTTAAAATTGGATTTTAATTCGGGCAAACGAATTAATTTAGAATTAATTTGAAAGCGACTATCGTAATAATTTTGCGAGGCATAATTATTTAATTAAATTGGATTTAATTATGTAGCGATGGCAAATTCGTTTAATCAGAATTAAATGAACCTGGGCCTAAGTCTAGTTGTGTGTTAAGGAAGCTAACACAAATTTTGAATTTAAATGTGGAGGGACCACATCACTTACATAAAAAAATGTCTACAGTTGATGGAAGTAGTTGGCTTTATTTAATGTAAAGTATTAAACACACACCAACCAAGTTTTTTGGAAAACAACTTGCACTCTCTCTTTCTTCTTCCTCTTTGTCGAACATTGCTCACCATGGAAGTTGATTTTTGCTTCAAAAATTTCACAAAGCTAGCACTTGGAGGAGTCATTTGAGGTGATAGGGAAACTCACCCAAGGAACAAACAACACAAACAACAAGCTTGGAGCTTCATCCAAAAAGAAATTTTTGAATTTCTCCAAATCAATGTAAGTGATTCTGCCACTTTTAATTGATTTTTCACACATAAAATCATGTTTAGGATCTTGTGGCATGTCTTAGAGACTAACAAAAGCCTCTGTCGATGGTCAGATGTAATTAATCATATGTCTATGTTAACCAAGTTACCTGAATTCATTAAGTTTAAGTTCCAATTGTGGCTACCCCCGCCCGACATGTATATGTCTATCCTGTAAGGAAATCTACCTAAAGGTCACCATGCCCCGAGGTGAGATCGTGAGCTATTGAGTCTAAGGCTGAAACCTAAAATTCCTTCATTAGGTTTATTTTAAGTTTACCAAATCAATCTTATTAGTGTCCAGTTAATAAGAAGCATTAAGCTTAATAGTCAATAAATAAACCTTTATATTACCCAAATCATAAAATAACCTTTATAAGTCGGTGATATTGGAATTCATCACAACCCCAAATATGGTATTTAGTTACAACACATATATAGGACTAGTAAAGACACAAATAACGAAAATGACATAAAGTAAAGCTTGGAAATTAAAAAAGTAAATAAAGCAATAAAGAAAATGCTGGAGTTAGAGGATCTACTTTTATTACTTCTAATTTATAAATCTCCCTTATTATAATATATAAACTTTGCATGACATTACCAACCGACCATATAGGCGGTATCCTGATTAAGTCAAATTTATGATTAATTCCAACTGACAATAAGGCGGTATCCAATTTACTCAGGTTAAAATCAATTTAATTAAGTCCAACCGACCATAAAGGTGGTATCTCATTAAGTCAGGTTTTAAAATAGTTTATATATTATAATTAAGGGAGATTAATCTAAATATTAGTAATAAAAGCTTTACCCTTCACCCCAGTAGAAGGGAATTACCTCCTCATACTGAAAAGTGAAAATAAAGACTGAAAAGTAAAGTAAAGTAAAGAAAGAACTATTGCGTAAAATAAAAATTAAATACAAAAAACTGTAAATAAACAAACAAGATACAATCTTCTTAGTATTCTCAAGGAAATCCCCAGAAGAAGTTATGAATTTTCCTTCTGATTTCAGCTTCAATTTATAGGTAAAACTCTGCCACACGCATCGCGACGTGCCATTGATTCGACGAGATAATGACACGTGACTGTCGGTAGAATTATTGGCTTGGTGTCACGATGCATTGAGGGTTCTGCATCGCGACGCTTGTTACAGTGATGATGTCAGTGATGACGCGTGTCGAAAGGCTGCATAATTGTGTCGCGTCGCGACGTAAAGGATATTTCATGTCGCGACGCATGAACATAAAGTTTCCCAATTTGCCATTTTTTATCCAAATTTCGTCTTTTTAACCCTGATTCAATTTCAGTGAGTTCCGAAACTTTATTTATCTGCAAAATAACATAAAACACATAAAAATATTCACAATACTCGAGAAACTAAATAAAATATCAAGTAAAATGGATGGTAAATACTGATATATTTATCGCTTATCAGTCTCATCTCCCTCGGCACTGCATGGCCTGATATCGTTACTTCAATATCTCATTCTTAGCTGCGGGATCCTACAGTTCAGTGGGGTGAGTGCTATTTGTGCACCCCAGTTCCTGCAGGAAGCTCAAAATGATTTTGCTAGGGCCTTCGAGGAGATGGAGTCATTGAAGGGGGAGTTGGAGCGAGAGGTTGGGGCTCCCAAGCGAGACTTGTCAAAGCTTTTGGTGGTTAGGGAGAAGTTGGTCCAGTTGGAGGTTGAGAACCAGGATCTACGTGCGGAAGGTTGAGAACCAGTATCTACGTGCGGATCTGGCCTCAGTTGCTCGGGAAAATGAGGGGCTATGTGCTGAAATCTCAAAGGTTCAGTATATATGACTCCCTCTTTTGGGACTTCCGAATTTGCCTCATCTCTAGCTGTTTTCTATTTCTTATGCGTCGTCTTTTTCGCAGGATGTGGTATTGTCTCATGAGCAGCGGGATGTGTTCCTTTATAAGTATTTCGTTCTGAGTGTGAAGGTCTCTAACCTGAATGGACAGTTGTAGAGTGCTGACAATCATCGTCAGGATGAGCCTGAACTCCTACTCTCATAATCTTATGCTCGGTACAACGTAATTAGCATGGTGAATAGCATGAAGTGTTATTGTTTAGGTTAGGAAGACCGCGTCAAGGAACCTATTGACAAAACCTACCCGGGGAGGTCCTGACGAATGCGACATAGGTGCTGGGGTTGTGGATCACAATTACGATCCTTATCACCATATCCAAAGTCGGGGCCTCAATATTAGCTTCTTGGACGACTTGGGGGATAAGGCTGAGGGCAGTTCGAGTTTCCAAGATCTTATGGAGTCCTCGATTGCTGCCATATACCGTCTGATTGATACAGATCTCCCCTTATTCTATTTGGGGGCAATTTCTCCTCATGATGCTCCTAGCCAGGTTGTTCAATAGGTCTATTCTACTCGTCTGGTCCTACTAACTCCTTCTACTTCACCGGCTAACGTTCCGCCTTCATAGCGTGCAACCACTTCCTTAACAGGTCTTGATTCTCCCAAAAAACTTGTAAAATTATGTATCATGTATGTGGAACTTGTAGAATAATGTATTATGTATATAGCCTTCGGGTCTGCATTTTTTTGGTTGAAAATTGTATTTTTTCCCCATATGAATAAAATAAGTATTTTCCTTTCAGGTCTATCTAGTTTTTAATTGACTTTTAATAAGAAACCAGGTTCTGGTATTTGGTCCCTTAAGGGGGTTGGCATATACTCTAGTGAGCCACCCTGAGCTCTTTTGGTTAGAGGAGCAGGACCCTCTCATGCATAAGTTCATCCTCAGCAGCAGAGTGATAAAGTATATGGCTGGGATGGGCCGTCAGCCTCATGTGACTGGTGGATTTGGCCATCCTTCTGTCGAAGGCCTGGGTTGGCGTTAGGGGACAAATACAGATGAGGCATTATCCATTTTGTTATAGAGTCGGCTCCGAACATTGGTACTTAATAGCATGCAAGGTTCTACCATGCTTAGTCTGTTGTAGACGTCCCATTCCTTTTGGATTACAATGCGGATTTCAAGAAATTCCTCCATTCAGGGGTTGCACAAAAGGTCCTAAACCAATCAGATCATCTTCTTGTCATGTACTGCTCTAAGGAATCTAGTTGATACTCTGAGTCTAAGCAGAGCAGAGCCTCGGGGGGAGTGGTAAGGGTTGGTACTCGTGGAGCTACTGGGACTATGAAGTAGAGACAAGTAACCGTTGGAGGAGGCATTGTGCTGTCGATGTTTTCTAGTTGGGGAAGGCGTGCGATGTTGCTAAACAGATCTCCAAGGAGAGGCTGAGGTTTCGGGTTTCCTTCGAGGAATATAAGAATGTCGAGCATCAGATTCGCTGGAGGTGGAGATGACTCAACCCTCTCTCTTGTATCTAGTACCATGATGGGTTGGCTATTTTATTTTGTGTCGATTCGTGTTTTGCAAAGAAAAATTTAATTAAACATTTAATTGTAATATGATACCTTATTGTGATATAATATATTATTTAATGTTGAATCTTGGATCGTTGTTGTGCTTTATATTTGTCATATTGTTCTTTGATGTATAGGGTTTAGCGTTTGACGCTTCGAAACTTCGTACTCTGACAGGTTTTTCTACTATACATTAAAGTCATCTTTGTCGTGTCGGGCCTTGATAGGCATCCCTCTTTAGGTTTTGACATCTAAAAATTTCATGCTCTGATGGATTTTTCTATCATACATCAGAGTATTATTCGTCGTGCCAGACCTTGATAAGCATTCCCTCTTTAGGGTCTGACATCCAGAAATTTCATGCTCTGATGGGTTTTTCTACCATACCTTAGAGTCCTCTTTATCGTGTCAAACCGTGATAGACATTTCCTCTTTAAGGCCTGACATCTGGAAACTTCATGCTCTTATGGGTTTTCCTACCATACATCATAGACTTCTTTGTTGTGTCAGACCTTGATAGGCATTCTCTTTTTAGGGTTCGACATCCAGAAACTTTAAGCTCTGATGGGTTTTTCTACCATACATCAGAGTTTTCTTTGTCGTGTCAGACCCTGATAGGCATTCCCTATTTGGGATCTTACATCCAGAAACTTCATGCTTTGATGTGTTTTTCTATCATACATCAGAGTCTTATTTTTCTTGTCAGACCTTGATAGGCATTCCATCTTTAGGGTCTAACACCAATAAATATTTCAAGCTCTGATGTGTTTTTATACCATACATCAGAGTCTTCTTTGTTTATGGTAATGCCCACGACATAATGAGTATTGGTCAATCAAATTGTAAGAATATTTCATTTAAATTGAAGAATGATAGTATCCTTACATATAATATTTTTTTAAGCATATGTGCATTTCATATTCTGGGCACTCCCTTTCTATTTTTGGCATTCATGAGCTTGTAGGTTCATTTCCCTAGGTCCTGCTGCTTGCATTGCCTCAGACATCTGTTGGTCGTCTCTCTGGCTTTGGTGTTGCTAGTAGTTGACTTCCCAAGGCAGAGCTCCGGCTCTCAACTGGCTCTTCCCCTTCAGATACTCTAGCAGTTGACCATTCTTCTTGATCGTCTTTAGATGCTAGTGTTTGGTTTCTAAGGCATTCCCAAGATCATATTTAAGCATAAAACATGTGAATACATAAAGAAGTATGGCGGAATCATACTTATAATGAGCGGCTTTAGGATGCGTCAAATTGAAAAATTTCTTCTCCAAGTTTTCGGCCAAGCTCCAATTTGGGGATGAAGTCCAAGCTCCAAGCTTTCGTCTTTGATTCCAAGCTTTTGGGATGGTTTCCCTATCACCTTGGATGATTCCTTGATGTGCTAGCAACTTAGAAATTTTGCAACAAAACTTCTAACTTTTCTTCCTCCTAATTTCGGTCAAGAGCAAGAAAATGGAGAGAGTGTTTTTTCTTCAAAAAACTGAGAGGGAGAGAGATTGAATGAGTTATGTTGACTTGGTTTTTGATTTCAAAAATCTAATAATCATATACCAAACATTTGGTATTAGTCAATCAAGCCATCAAGTTTAGGAAGTGTGTAAGGCAAGTCATCATCATTCTCACCAAAACCCATCACCAAAAGTAAATAAAGTGACAAGTGATGTGACAACTGATGTGACATGTGGGCCCCACTTGATTCAAAATTCGAGTAGGCCCACGACACATCCCGGGCTCGGGTTCGCTAACTCTGAATTAACAAACTTTTCGTTGCAACGTAATTAAATCAATTTTTATTAAATAATTATGCCTAGAAAAATTACTATTCACGTCGCTAGTGAATTAATTCTAAATTAATTCGTTTGCCTGAATTAAAATCTAATTTTAATTCCGCGTCGAAAACTAATTTCGTATAATATATCGAATATATTATTTTAATCGATTAATTCCAAATTAATCATTCTCTTTCTTCAAATAGTATTTTATCCCAGATAAAATCTCTCCGTAATTAATCCTAGATTAATTATGTTCGAATCATACGTCATCGATGAATCTTCGGGAAGCGACCCAAGAGATCCCTGGATATGTTGGCAGTAAATCTGGTCGTCGAACTATCCGAACACGTACGTACCTCGTACTACATTTTTACCGATTTACGAGACATGGTTGGCTTCTAGGAAAGCACCATGCCTACCCAATTCTCCAGAAACATTCTTAATGGAATATATAATCTATATCAGGCGTAGTATACGTAGTATTGCGTATTACGATCTAGTATCGGATGTCACATGCAAGGTCTGGGGCTGGAATAGTGTCTGCCCCGTACGAAGCATATATCGGATTACAAGTAACTAGTCTCTTTAATCGGATAATCATGATCATGTCATATTATCCCGATGGTTGCAACCAATTTAGAGTACCAGTTCTGTATCCTGTGTGATCATCATCTTCATATGACTGAAGTGATACTTCCATCTTGACATCACACCCAATACACTACGATTCTCAATAAACCCAGAAGAGGCGTACATAGAACCTGTTAAAGTCCTAGACGACCAAAACCAAAGCGTATTGATTGTCGCAAGTACTAGTGATGCAAGTCTCTGGTTAAGACCAAATACACCTACCCTGATGCGGACTCCCATAGACACATAGTCATACTACCAATGGGATTCTGCGGGGTCTATCCAGAGCGAAGCTGTTTCCGTACCATCGGTAAACACAACCTCCTATCACACTTGCATAAGTATCCAATACTTAAATATATGAGAACTATGCATTTACGCTTCCATAACACGCACGAGTGCAATACTAGTCTATTCCGCATTACCGATGTCCAGTCTCGATAATACTACGACTAGGGATATTTAATGATTAAACCTTTATGGATTGATACTGTCTCATATCTTATAATCCGGAACTAATCATTGGGACTTTTATCATTTTTATATTTAAGTAATCAAATTACAAAATGATAAAATGTAATTTCCATTGATACATAATTAATTTGTACAAAAACAACAATGTCTTTTACAAATAGTGACGCTATGGGTCATAATTGTCTAACAATCTCCCACTTGGCCTATAGCCAGTCACTCAAGCATCTTATACATGAACTATGTATATATCGCTCAAACTTTTGCTGAGGAATAGCTTTCGTCAGCGGATCTGCAATGTTATCCTCTGATGCGACCTTCTCGATCTTCACATCGCCACGATGTATGATCTCACGAATCAGATGGAAACGTCGAAAAACATGCTTGGATCGTTGATGAGACCGCGGTTCCTTAGCCTGCGCTATAGCCCCGTTATTGTCACAATACAATGGAACGGGCTCAGCTGCTAACGGAACTACTCCTAATCCAATTAGGAATTTACGGATCCAAACTGCCTCTTTTACTGCTTCAGCTGCATCAATATACTCTCCGCTTCTGTTTTTGAATCAGCAACAGTCTCTTGCTTGGAAGATTTCCAGCTTACTGCTCTGTTATTCAAACAAAATATGTACCCGGATTTCGACTTGCAGTCGTTTTTATCGATTTGGAAACTTGCATCGGTATACCTAGTTACCTCAAGTTCTCCATCTCCATAGATTCGGAAAGCATCCTTAGTTCGTCTAAGATACTTAAGGATATTCTTAACCGCCATCCAGTGACCATAACCTGGATCGGCCTGATAGCGACTACACATGCTCAAAGCATACGAGACATCAGGTCGCGTACATATCATGGCAACATGATCGATCCGACTACCGAGGCGAATGGTATCCGACTCATGTTGTCTCTCTCATCTGGAGTTTTAGGACACATGTCCTTAGATAGAGTAACGCCATGTGACACTTACAACAGTCCCCTCTTGGACCGACCCTTGTTGAATCTCTTCAACACTTTGTCAATGTACGTGCTCTGGGAGAGTCCAAGCAGCTTTCTAGATCTATCGCGGTAGATCATTATTCCTAGAATAAAATCTGCTTCTCCCAAATCCTTCATGAAGAATTTTAATGAAAGTCAAGCTTTCACCGATGTTAACATGGGAATGTCATTGCCAATAAGCAATACATCATCAACGTAAAGGACAATGAATGTCAGTGCGCTCCCACTAACCTTCTTATATACACAAGGATCATCTTCGTTTTGAACGAAATCATATTCTTTTTTGATCTCATCAAAACGTTGGTTCCAAGAATGCGATGATTACTTCAATCCATAAATGGATCGATTTAACTTACAAACCTTGTTTGCAAGTTTTGGTACGAAAAAACTGTCAGGCTGTTGTATATAAACATCCTCCAAAAGGTTTCCGTTAAGGAAAGCGGTTTTGACGTCCATCTGCCATATCTCGTAATCGAAATATGCAGCAATAGCAAGCATTATCCTAATGGATTTAATCATGGCAACGGGTGAAAAATTTTCGTCGTAATCGACACCATGTCGTTGACGATACCCTTTCGCTACAAGCCTAGCTTTGTACATTTGTACGTTTCCATCCATGTCAGTCTTCCTCTTGAAGACCCGTTTGCAACCAATAGGCTTTACGCCTTCTGGTGCATCAACCAGTGTCCAAACTTGGTTGGTGTACATGGAATCCATTTCGGAATTCATGGCATCTTGCCATAAACCAGAGTCGATACCATGTATCGCTTCCTCATACATAGCCGGCTCATCTTCCTCAATAAGATTAATATCCACATGAGGTGAGAATAGAAACCCATACCTCTCAGATTATTTTCTGACTCTCTCCGACCTACGCGGTCCTTGTGTATTCGAAGATTGTGGTATAGTCTCATCCCTGATGGACTGTTCATGTTCCGTTAAGGATTCTGTGCCAGTAATAGTATCACTCCGATTTTCATCGAGTTCTAATTTCCTCCCACTTATCACTGCATTTAGGAATTCCTTCTCAAGGAAAACCGCATGTAGAGCAACAAATACTTTGTTCTCTTGTGGGTGATAGAAGTAATATCCTTTGGTTTCCCAAAGATATCCTATAAATAGGCATTTATCCGATTTGGGTTCTAGTTTGGTACCTTCCAAACGTTTGACGTATGCCCAGCAACCCCAAATCTTCAGGAATGAGAATCCCGGTTTCTTTCCTGTCCATATTTCATACGGAGTCTGTTGAAAAGACTTTGACGGAACCTTATTCAAAATAAGTATTGCACTGTTCAATGCATATCCCCAGAAGGAAATAAGTAGCTCTGTGCGACTCATCATAGACCTTACCATGTCTAACAAAGTTCGGTTTCTCCTTTCGGATACATCATTTAATTGCGGTGTTCCAGGAAGAGTCCACTGTGAAAGAATACCATAATCTTTCAAGTAATCAAGAAACGCATTGCTTAAGTATTCGCTACCACGGTCCGACTGTAATGTCTTAATACTTTTTCCGGTCTGTTTTTCTACTTCGTGTCGAAACTCTTTGAATTTCTCAAAAGTTTCCGACTTGTGTCTCATAAGATACACATAACCATAACGCGAAGCATCATCCGTAAAGGTTACGAAGTATTCATATCCACCTCTAGCCTGGCTAGACATGGGCCCACAAACGTCACTATGAACAAGGGCTAACAGTTCGGTGGCACGTGCACCTTTACCGCTAAAAGGTGATTTAGTCATCTTGCCTAATAAACAAGATTCGCAGACGTCATATGAATTTGGATCAAATCCGTCCAAGTACCCACTCTTCGAAAGTGTGGATATGCGAGTCTTGTTAATGTGTCCCAGACTATAATGCCACATGTAAGTTTCATCTTTGTTACTTACTTTAAGCCTTTTGTTTGTTACATTATATGTTTGAGATTGATTCATATTCAAAATATATAGACCATTATTTACATCAGCAGTGCAAATTTCCATATCATTTTTATACAGAAAACACCCAGTGTTTCTAAATACAAAAGTATACCCACATTGGGCTAACATAGATACATAAATAATATTCCTAGTCAAACTAGGTACATAATAACAGTCTGTAAGTTTAAGTACATGCCCCGAGGGTAGTTCCAAA
Organism: Zanthoxylum bungeanum; assembly: GCA_019454045.1. Lineage (NCBI taxonomy): Eukaryota > Viridiplantae > Streptophyta > Magnoliopsida > Sapindales > Rutaceae > Zanthoxylum > Zanthoxylum bungeanum. The sequence goes on along the minus strand of SKCR01022957.1, from coordinate 18,311 downwards.
ACAAAAGTGCCAACTGCCAAAACGGCGACCTGTGTCCCATTTCCAACGCGGAGGTCAATCTCTCATGAGGCCAGTCTCCTGCTAATCTGCAGATCCTACACATCAGTACATATATGAGTTCCACAACCAGAATCAAAAATCCAATTTTTAAAACTAGTAGTAGACATGTTTATTTCTATAACAAACATACCTGAAGCTGGTGTCTTACCCGCTTTGATTTCCTTCATATGTGCCTTGTACTCGCGGCAGTCACGCTTCTAGTGACCCTGCTTGCCGCACTGGAGATAAAAATCTTGGGATTTGTCCTTAGGTTTCCCATAACCTTTTGACGATTTGGCATTGCCCTTCTTCTTATGCTTCTTCTTCTTAACACTTCCAGTCGCCTTGGGCCAAGCCCTCGGAGTCTGAGAGGTTGAAGCATAGTGCTCCTCGCGCTTCTTGCCCTTAAGGAGCTCATTTTCTGCCTCACGCAGAGTGGACATCAACTCTCCAAGAGTTTGGTCTTGGTTCAACATGTTGTAGTTCATGATGAACCCACTCAAAGTGTCGGGGACAAACTGTATGATCAAATCTACTGAAGTCTCAGCCTCGAAAACCATGCCCATCTGTCCGAGTTGCTCAATGTCAGCAATCATCTGTGACACATGGTGCTCAACAGACGTACCCTCTAACATTCGAGTGAGGAAGAACTTCTTCTGCAACTCATATCTTTGCGATCTAAGGTTAGATCGGTGAAGATCGTCCAACTTCGCCATCATCTCATAGGGATCCAACCCCTTGTTTTGACGACAGAATTACAGAGTCATAGCGGCAAGCATTACCGATTGAGCAGTCGCATTGTCATCGCTATGAGTCTTCCAAAGCTCTAGCTCAAGCAACTGATCAGGTCGGGGCTTAGGCCCAAGAGGTCGCTCTAAAGTGTAGAGTAACTTCTCAGAGATTGATATCCCAGTCCTGAAAGTTTGTGCCATTAAAGACGTTGTCTCCCATGACAATATCCCTAATGCTTAACTTTCATGCCATCTTAACCGCAATAGTCCAACTATTCGATTAACGATGTATGGGTACAGTCTAACTGTTACAAGAAAAATAATAATATATTAGTCCAACTAATAAAATATTTGACGAAAATATTTGAAAGCGCGTAAAGCTAAGTATTTGAACGAAATTGCAAATTCAATACTAGCCTCCCACTATTTTTCGACGAGCCTCTAACCCTCTATTGAGTACTCGGGAAACCTAGTTTCCTAGTGGGCTAGGATCCCGTTAAATAACACACAACCTTGACTTTGGCCAACAAGCTGTATGATATTTAACTAGGTAGATCTCTAAGATCAATTGGATCTCATCCAATTCCTAGATCCGGTAGGTGGACCTCCAAGTCCGAAACATATATATAATATATAGCCAATATATCCAATATATTTTCCTAACCTTTTTCCTCTGAATCAACTAAGCCTTGGCTTTGGCACAACAAGCTTAATGATTCCAGTTAAGCGGAACCCATTGACTTTGGAAAGCTTCGTAATCGATGTCGATGGACAAGAAGTGATCTTGACTTTGGCCAACAAATCACAACTTGGACAAGACACACGATATGCAACAAAGCCTTCATGATTCAAACACATCCGCGATGGACAAAGGTCTTGACTTTGGCCAACAAACCAGTGCCAATCTTGGATCTTGAGTAAGAATCACTCAATGGAAGGAAATCGCTTAATATTTATTGAGGGTTTTTCGCGTAAATTGGCAACCAATTTATTATCTTTGTTAGGTCTCATCATACACCCTTAAGCATGCATTCTAAAAGCATAATAAGGCGCGGAAATAAATTAATAATGATATGCGGATGGATATCTCACAGATTGTTCCTAGAACAAATCACTCCATTTCCTCTCCCCGGCAAGCACTATTCTAACTTCTACCAAATTACATAATACAATTAAAGAAACCTCATTAACATTAAGGGGAATTAGGTGAGAAGAGAATTACAAATAATCGAGAGAGATAAGGCTGGACACGTAGGTTCAATTTAATAAATTCTAAATTTACAACAATTTCCAAAATTTCCCTTTCCCTTCTAATATCCATCTGATATACATTATTCATTCAACACATCCATGTATTCACACAAAGCATGTTATTCAATCAATCTAATCCAATTAATTAATATTGAATAAAGTGATCATCCAATGTTCAAACAACGATTTGATTTTGCGCGAGTCCAACTCATTTGAGAATAAGTACTCAAAGTACGAATTCTTGAATTATATCGACCTACAATTTAAATCTAATTTAATTAGTATTCAATACTAATTCTATATTTAATTCCAAATTAAATAACTACATTTTTTAATGCGCCTTTACGACTTAGATTCCAAATCTAATCTAAATGGGTCTCAAAGCCCAATTAACATCCAATGTTGTTTAATTAAAGTCCATTGGGCTTTCAATTAATTTCTTAAGGCATGGACTTTGGTCAATATGGGTCAAACCCAAATACCAAATCCCAATTAAGGAATCACCCTATTTGCCAAGAAACCAATTTCGGCCCATAAGGCCCAATTAAAATAAAAGGCCCATTTGTCATATTTGGACTTAATGTAATTATTTAGGCCCAATTTGGATCTAATCCAATTGACCTAAACCAACTTGGCCCAACCAAGCCCATTAGGCCCAAATACAACATTATAAGCCCAATTCTAAATCAAGCCCAACTAATTAAATTTTAATTTTCCAAATTTCAAAATTCAATTAATTAAAATGTATTACATCAATTAATTATCTAAATTAATATTTCCAAAATACTAATTTAATCAATTAATCATGTATTAATTTTTTCAACTAATGTCCAACATTTTGAAATAAAAATCATCTCATTTCATGCTATATAGCTCACGGCATTTTAGGGTTTTATAAATCTGAGCACCCACTGTATTGTCGGTTGCAGTTAATGGGATGCGTCCCAGGGTCGAGGCCCGCTGCATCATCAACTCTGTTCGGAGCAGCAGGCAAGTCAGGTGGCAGCTGGCGAGCCAGATAAGTAAAAATGCATTGCACAACTTTGATAGGATTGTCATTGTCACACACTGCACAAGTCCCATCAAAGTGGGGGCGACTGTAGGCACTGCATTTTTGCATGTAAGTCCCTATGATGAGTCTTATTTAGAGGCACTACCTTTTAAGTCGCGAAAGTCGTGGGAAACGGACGTCGGAAGGGAAAAGTCAGAAATCAGTATTTTGTTGGATTTTATTCGCTTGTTTAGCTTCGGGTTCGCTTGTTGGACCTCTGTTTTAAAACACATTCTTAACCCAAACCCCCGCAAGACACACACCAAGCCCATCTCACCCAAGCCCAATCCAAGAAATAATTAAAGCATATTTAAAACACAAATTAAATTAAAACCAATTAAATTGAAATTAAATTAAATTCCTAATTTAAGCAAATCTCTTCCTAATTTAAATAAATCACCTACCAATTTAAATATATTCCCCCACCAAAATACAATTATCCTTTCCATTTTTAAACTAATTAAATCCATCACTAATTTACTTGATCTTGTTTCCGTATTTTAAAATCCCATGCACAACCCTAACCCTAGCTTGTAACTATAAAACATAACACTAATGCAACCCTAAGGCTCTAGACTATTCACGGCAAAGACAATAACACAAAACCCGAAACTGTTTTGGCTCTGCACTCTCACGGCCCTTCTCATCTCTCAACAAAAAAAAACCCTAATTGCCATCACAGCTCTCATCCATCTCTCAATCTTCACGGCCAGAATAATAAAACCCTAGCTGCTCTCGCCCATACCCCTTCAACAGTCCACTCAAATTCACGTCCCCAAGTTGACCACCAAAACCCTTTAGCCTTAAACTCCTTTTCGCCCATAGCCACTGCCGTAGAAAATGAACCCTTTAAAACATGCCTCATTCACGTAAAAACCCTTTAGCCACTCTCTCGCTCAGGACTCCTCTCTCTCTCGCACTCCTAACTCTCAGCCACACAAACAGAAGCCATACCAACTCTCTCTCAAACCCTAAACACGCACAAGACATCAACAGCCATCCCTGACTTTCACAAACCAGCGACCATACTCGCTCTCACATCACAATCCTCATCTCTCGGCCATGGAGAATAGCAAACACAAAATATAAACCCTAAACATATCTCTCCCCCTAAGACTCATTCAGACCTCTCTCACAGACCCTAAACTGCTCACGACAGCCTCTTCCCTCATCAACAAAGCAACAAAGCCAGCCAACAATAAACCATTGACGCTGCCTCACAAACAAAGCAAGTCACCTTGCCTCACACATCAACAGCCCCTCATGAAAACCAGCTTCACGCTCACGCATGACCCCTCTCATTAACGCACAACAGCCCTTCAACTAGACAAAATTCACCTAGTGAAAATAGTAACCCTACAGCCCACACTGCCACAAATACACTCCCAAAACAGTCCCCGAACAACCCTAAAGCAATGACCGAAACCAGCAAGTAAACTGCCCCCAACACAGCAGCCAAATAACCCAACAACAGTCCTAAAAATCAACCCTAGAACATCAGCAAAAGCAACCCAAAACAGTGAGCAAAAAGGCGAAACAATGAAGGAAAACAGCGAACCAGTGAACCAGAGGAGTTACAGAGCATCAACCCTTCCGACAACCGCGTAGCGCACTTCCGAGAAATGATTTAAGAGGTTAAGCCCGATGGCAACTTCTTTATTCATTATCCTTTATTTTCATTTATTTTAGTACTTTATTTCGGATGGGTATTGTGGATTGGTGCGTGATGTGATTTCCGGATGAACGGAATATGTGTTCTCTCTTGAAGTATATCGGATGGAAACCCAGACGTAAATTCTGTAGTCTAATCCGAATGGATGGTATTGCGGTTTGCACTCGGGATATAATGCCACGTACCACTTGAGAGATTCACATGTTTCGTTTCATCCAACCTTGTATTCGAGCATGATTTAGTCTAGTAGATTATTTATCTTTTTAAGCATGATTTAGTCGTTAGCATGTTATTACTTTCTGCATGTTACTTATTTATGCATGGTAATGTAATGCGCATGGGCTAGCTAGGGTGGATTAAAGGTCCTCCGTTTTGAGGGATGAAAAGCCAAAGGGCTACATTTGCCACGATGTTTTGCCGCTCCGGACGAAGTATGTTTGATTGAATGCGAGATATGTTTAATCCGATATATGGAGTTCCACATTATTGTCTCATTCATTTGTATGCATTGTAATATAATGCGAATGGGCTAACTAGGGTGGATTAAAGGTCCTCTATTCGAGGGAAATGCCTGAAGGCTACCTTTACCACGACGTTTTGCCGCGCCGGACGAAGTATGTTTGATTGAATGCGAGATATGTTCAATCGGGCATACAAGGTCCCATATTATTTATTTGTTTATTCATGTATTGATAATTTAATGCGCATGTGCTAGCTAGAGTGGATTAAAGGTCCTCTATTCAAGGGAAATGCGTAAAGGCTACCTTTACCACGATGTTTTGCCGCGCCGGACGAAGTGCACTCGATTGAATGTGAAATGTGTTCCATCGGGCACACGAGGTCCTACATTGGGTATTTGTTTATCCATGCATGTGTTTGTGTCATTTCAGATGCCATTTTGGCAATCTCGTTCGAACGTGTTTCCAAACGCTACACGAACGTATGCATTCTGCCTCATTCCGTTCGAACCCATTTACGAACGCTACTAGAACGCGCATTTATTTTGTTTTATCATGCATCAGGTCTTACTTTGTTCAAACGTGTTTCCGAACGCTATATGAATGCGAACCTTTGGTTTACCGTTCGAACTTGTTTTCAAACGCTACACGAACGCACATACAGTGCAAAAACTTTTTTTCATCACATTTCATGCATGTTTGCTTCTTTGATCATTTCTTTTGCACCATATGATTAGTCACATTATTTCATTATTTACGCTTAGGAAATTATCATCCATTTATATTTCCGCATTTATTTATTCGATATGCTCATAAGATTGTATGCTCGCTTTTATTACTAATGCCTTTATAGTCGTTATTAGTTATATTATTGCACCTTATTGTTTAATACGTTCATGAATTATGTATTTTGCCTTCAGTTTTTCATTTACGATTATGGGTGTGCAAACTTGCATGTTGCTTAAATTATCTGGTATGTGTTGCATGAGATTTGGTTGTACTACTGCATAAATCATTTCATTACAAGTGGCATAAGTAAGGGACCATTCTGAACCCAACGGTTTGAGGTCTTCCCTTGCGAGGAGTGAGTGCGACCTTAAATCACACCGGGTGGCGACTCCATTTTTATTTCTCCGGTTTAGTTCCCCCGTGGGCTACTCCGTACTCCCAACCGGGCCGCGAGCCCGGGACAGCGTCGCCGATTTCTGTGTCCTACAGTTTGGCGACTCTACTGGGATAGAGAATTGGCCCCGAAATAATGTCTTGTAGTGATTATGATTTGTGTTTTAGTTAACTGTGTCTATAGTGGGTTGAGGTGGTTTAATCAAACGTATTGTTAAGGCTAGGTGATGGTTTGGTGTCTTCCTTCATTCACTACCTTTCTATAAGGAAAGGTTGTGAAGACACTTAGGTAATCATTACCCGTAGCTCGTTGTGACAGACTAATTTATAGGACTTGTTGTTTATTCATGTCACCAAGGCGATAAGAGCCTAAGAGACTTGGGTATTTAAGAGAGCTCGCTCCACCCTCTCTCTGGGGAATCTACAATGGGAAATCCATTTGACAGTTAGTCACACCATAACTCGTTGGCACGTACCTTAAGGTATAAAAAAAGTGTGCTCACTTAGTCGCTCGAACCCTTGAGTGGGGAGAAATAGTTGTGGGTAACCCTTCGTCGACGAGAGCCTTTGTACATACCTCTATGAACCCACGTAGACCATAGTTGTATGACCAATAGAAACTATTTCCTTGTGCTTATGTTTAGGGACCATCATCATTTGGATTCAGTTGGACTTCTTGTCAAAAATGCGAACTTGTTGGGCCATTTAAACTGGGATGAGTTCGTATCTTATGAAAATTTGGCTAAAATTTTCTAAAATGCCGATGGGCCACTCTGTAGAAATTGTTTCTTTTATGTTTATGTTTAGGACCATCGTCATTTAAATTCAGTTGGACTTTTTGTCATGAGGTATGGGCTTGTTGGGCTTTTTAAACTGGGACGAGTCCATGCTTTATCTCAATTGGGCCAAAAGCTTCTAAATTACCGATGGGCCATTTTATGTTTGGGCTTCTTATCATTTGAAGTTGTTTAGCCATGTTATCACAAAAGTGTAAACCTGTTGGGCCTTTCTCAACTTGGACAAGTTTGCACCTCGCAATAGCATGATTGAATGCTTTAAAATGATAATGGGCCAACTTATATATTTCATACATCGCACGCATCTCATGCATCTCATGCATACACATATCATGCTAACCCTTGTGTCTTAAAAGCCATCATAGATATCCGTTGGGTTAAAAAAAAAGGTTTGCCAGGAAAGGTTTAGCAAACATGGATATCAGGGAAAAGGAAACTGAGAAACAGAAAACCTTACGGCAAGGATAAAGAGATAAGCAAATGGCATCCAGCTGAAGTGTCCGAGAAAAGAAGAAGCTCGACAGACAATGGAAACAGTACTGCCGGTGGAAGTTGAGATACAGTCCATGCGAGTATTAGCAGAAACAGTGTTACCTGAACAAGAATGGACCTCGCAGAGATTTGAAACAGTTAGCACTGCTGGATGAGAAGAGGATGAAGTCCTTACATCACATGCAGATATACCAGAAGAGGTTGGCTCGGGCATTCAACAAGAAGGTACGTCCTACCAAGATCAGAAAGGGTGATCTGGTACTTAAGCAGTCAAAGCCGTCGACAACAGACCCGAGGGGAAAGTTCAGACCCAACTGGGAAGGACCCTACATAGTCGAGAAAGTGATGGGAAATAGGGCAGTGAGACTATCAGATTTGGAAGGGAACGAGTTCTCCGAGCCGATCAACGTGGAGAGATTGAAGCAGTATTTTGCATGAGGGAAAGAAGACCGAGCAGTCACCAAGGGAATTGACAGAAGACCTAACCCAATGAGATAGGAAACTCATTCATGCATACACGTAACGTATTTTGCATTCCTTTTTGTGTTTGTTTTGTTTTGTATTCACAGGTTTCAAAGAAGAAAAAGAGAAAGCGGCAAAGGTAAGCCAATCAGAAACAGCAATAGTACAGTGTCATCAGTTTTAGGAATGAATCATGGGGTTGAGGCCCACATCAGTCTCAGGAATGAATCAGAATCAGTATCAGTTTCAGGAATGAATCACCGGGTTGAGGCTTGCATCAGTATTAGTCTCACGAAGGAATCCCATGGTTGAGGCCCATACCAGTATAAGTTTTAGGAATGGATCCCGAGGGGGCGAAGCCCACATTATCAGCGGTTGAAAAGAAGAATTCCGTGGAGTGAGTGAAAAAAAAAATAAAAAATAGAGAGAATAGAGAGAAGTCATTGATGGTTAGGCATATGTACGGTGATAACATTGTTTGCTATAGGGAGAATCCTTGGAAACGATAAGTGTGAGATGTGCTCTCATCCGGTATTCTGAATAGTTCATCTCAGCTAGACTCGCGAGCACTTGATCATGGGATCTTAGTGGTGGAAGCCTGAGTAGTCGGCAAGATGACTAGTTGAAGAGATGATGGATCAGTGAATGACTGTTTGCCTAGATGTCCATCCTGGTTTACTTATGCTATGATATATGATATGGTTGGAAACAAAGAAAAAGTCTTTGAAAAGAAAAGGAAAAAAAAATAGACCGCCTATAACCGATAAGCGTTAAGCTACCCATGGGCGAGTATTAGGACCACCATGAGGAGAAATGCTACCTTAAATGGTAGGTGTGTCGAAAAAAAGAGAAAGAGACAAGAGACAAAAGAAGAAAACCATATCATGATGAGTACGAGGAAGTAATCACAGAGTGTGATCAAGACATCTAGGTTGGTTAGACCCACTGATCCGATTCTCCGAGACAAAATCATCGAGTTGGCTTACTTAAGGATTAAGCTGCGAAAGAGCCTTGGCACACACACACTAGGAGTCTAGTTCAGATCACTCATTCAGACGAGCTGATCTAAGTGTATTAAAGACTTTGAACGTTCTCTGGTTTCGACGCGAAGCATCCGTTGAGGACGAAAATATGTTTAGCTATCAGGATTATCTCGTGAGAGGCAGTACAGTATGTTGAAATGAACCATCACATTATCAGTATCAGTCTTGCCAGGTATGACACTCTGGGGGCGAGGCCCGCATCATTATCAGTATCAGTCTTGCCAAGTATGGCACTCTGGGGGCGAGGCCCACATCATTATCAGTATCAGTCTTGCCATAGGTATGGCACTCTAGGGGCGAGGCCCACATCATTATCAGTATCAGTTTTGCCAGGTATGGCACTCTCCGGGTATGGAGACACATCAGAGTCAGTATCAGTTTCGCCGGGTATGGCACTCTGGGTATGGAGACACATCAGTATCAGTTTTGGGGATGAGTCTCGTGGGTTGAGGCCCACATTATCAGTATCAGTTTGGGGTCGAGGCCCACATCAGTATCAACTTGGCGGCGAAGCCCACATCATCAATTTCAGTTTTGGGGATGAGTCCCAGGGTCGAGGCCCGCACATCAGTATCAGTTTTGGGGATAAGTCTCAGGGCCGAGGCCCACATCAGCATCAGTTTGGGGATGAGTCCCAAGGCCGAGGCCCACATCAGTTTCAGTTTTGGGGATGAGTCACAGGGCCGAGGCCCACATCAATTTCAGTTTTGGGGATGAGTCCCAGGGTCGAGGCCCGCACATCAGTATCAGTTTTGGGGATAAGTCCCAAGGCCGAGGCCCACATCAGCATCAGCTTGGGGATGAGTCCCAGGGCCGAGGCCCACATCAGTTTCAGTTTTGAGGATGAGTCTCAGGGTCGAGGCCCGCACATCAGTATCAGTTTTGGGGATGAGTCACAGGGTTGAGGCCCACATCAGCATCAGTTTGGGGATGAGTCCCAGAGCCGAGGCCCACATCAGTTTCAGTTTTGGGGATAAGTCCTATGGCCGAGGCCCATATCAATTTCAGTTTTGGGGATGAGTCCCAGGGCCGAGGCCCACATCAGTATCAGTTTTGGGGATGAGTCCTGGGGACGAGGCCCACATCAGTATCAGTATCAGTTTTGGGGATGAGTCTCTAGGGCGAGGCCCACATCAGCATTGTCATTATCAGTTTTGGGGATGAGTCCCGGGGGCGAGGCCTACATCAGTATCAGTATCAATTTTGGGGATGAGTCCCAGGGTCGAGGCCCATATCAGTAGCAGTTTTTGGATACGTCCCGGGTCGAGGCCCACATCAGTATCAGCTTGAGGGGCGAGGCCCACATCAGCATTAGTTTAGGGGTGAGGCCCACATCCGCATCAGTTTGGGGGCGAGGCCCATATCCGTATCAGCTTGGGACGAGGCCCACATCAGCATCAGTTTAGGGGCGAGGCCCACATCCACATCCGTTTGGGGGCGAGGCCCATATCAGTATCGGTTTGGGGGTGAGCCCACATCAGTATTAGTCTGTGGGCCGAGGCCCACATCAATATCAGTTTTAGGGATGAGTCTCAGGGTCGAGGCCCACATCAGCATCAGTTTTGGGGGATGCGTCCCGGGGATGCGTCCCAGGGTCGAGACCCACATCAGTATCAGTTTGGGGATGAGTCTCAGGGTCGTGACCCACATCATCAGCAGTTTTGGGGATACGTCCCAGGGTCATGGCCCACATCATCAGCAGTTTTGGGGATGCGTCCCAGGGTCGTGACCCATATCATCAGCAGTTTTGGGGATGCGTCCCAGGGTCGTGACCCACATTGTCAATGTTATCCAGATGCGTCCCAGGGTCGAGGCCCCTGTTGTCGGTTCCAGTTATCGGGATGCATCCCAGGGTCGTTGGCCTCCTGCATCATCAGTTTTGGGGATGCGTCCCAGGGTCGTGACCCACATTGTAAACGTTATCGGGATGCGTCCCAAGGTCGAGGCCCCCGTTGTCGGTTGCAGTTGTCGAGATGCGTCCCAGGGTCGTTGGCCCCTTGCATCATCAGTTTTTGGGATGCGTCCCAGGGTCGTGACCCACATTGTCAATGTTATCGGGAAGTGTCCCAGTGTCGATGCCCCCGTTGTCGATTACAGTTATCGAGATGCGTCCCAAGGTCGTTGGCCCCCTACATCATCAGTCTTGGGGATGCGTCCCAGGGTCGTGACCCACATTGTCAGCGGTATTGGGATGCGTCCCAGGGTCAAGGCCCCCGTTGTCCGTTACAGTTATTGGGATGCGTCCCAGGGTCGAGGACCCACTGTATCAGCAGTTGTAGTTCCGGGATACGTCCCAGGTCGAGCACCCACTACATCGTCGGTTGCAGTTAATGGGATGCATCCCAAGGTCGAGGCCCGCTGCATCATCAACTCTGTTCGGAGTAGCAGGCAAGTCAGGTGGCAACTGGCGAGCCAGGTAAGTAAAAATGCATTGCACAACTTTGATAGGATTGTCATTGTCACACACTGGACAAGTCCCATCAAGGGGGGGCGACTGTAGGCACTGAATTTTTGCATGTAAGTCCCTATGATGAGTCTCATTTAGAGGCACTACCTTTTAACTCGCGGAAGTCGCGGGAAACGAACGCTACTCGAACGTGCATCTATTTTGTTTTATCATGCATCAGGTCTTACCTCGTTCGAACGCGTTTTCGAATGCTATACGAACACGAACCTTTTGTTTACCGTTCGAACATATTTTCAACGCTACACAAACACACATACAGTGCACAGACTTCTTTTCGTCACATTTCATGCATGCTTGCTTCTTTGATCATTTATTTTGCACCATATGATTAGTCACATCATTTCATTATTTATGCTTAAGAAATTATCATCCATTTATATTTCCGTATTTATTTATTCGATATGCTCATAAGATTGTGTGCTCGCTTTTATTACTAATGCCTTTATAGTCGTTATTAGTTACATTATTGCACCTTATTGTTTAATACGTTCATGAATTATGTATTTTGCCTTCATTTTTTCATTTACGATTATGGGTGTGCAAACTTGCATGTTGCTTAAATTATCTGGTATGTGTTGCATGAGATTTGGTTGTACTACTGCATAAATCATTTCATTACAAGAGGCATAAGTAAGGGACCATTCTGAACCCAACGGTTTGAGGTATTCCCTTGCGATGGGTGAGTGCGGCCTTAAATCATTTTCCTGGTTCACACCGGGTGGCGACTCTATTTTTATTTCTCCGATTTTGTTCCCCCGTGGGCTACTCCGTACTCCCAACCGGGCCGCGAGCCCGGGACAGCATCTCCGATTTCTGTGTCCTACACCATGTCTTTCAACCCATCCAATGATCAAAAGAATAAAAAATACCATGATTATTTAAGGCATATTACATTCGGCCAAGCCAACATTTTGGGCACAAATTGATCCAATTATTTTTTCATAAAATTGATCATATATAACTCCAAGTTATCCATATACAAGCATGCTCAAACAAACAATTTGGTTAAATCATGCTCAAATCCAATTTACCCAAATTATACCCTAATTTTTTTCATGATCAAATTAGGCTCTGATACCATTGTTTGGTTTCTAAGGCATTCCCAAGATCATATTTAAGCATAAAACATGTGAATACATAAAGAAGTATGGCGGAATCATACTTACAATGAGCGGCTTTAGGATGCGTCAAATTGAAAAATTTCTTCTCCAAGTTTTCGGCCAAGCTCCAATTTTGGGATGAAGTCCAAGCTCCAAGCTTTCGGCTTTGATTCCAAGCTTTTGGGATGGTTTCCCTATCACCTTGGATGATTCCTTGATGTGCTAGCAACTTAGAAATTTTGCAACGAAACTTCTAACTTTTCTTCCTCCTAGTTTCGGTTAAGAGCAAGAAAATGGAGAGAGTGTTTTTTCTTCAAAAAAATGAGAGGGAAAGAGATGGAATGAGTTGTGTTGACTTGGTTTTTGATTTCAAAAATCTAATAATCATATACCAAACATTTGGTATTAGTCAATCAAGCCATCAAGTTTAGGAAGTGTGTAAGGCAAGTCATCATCATTCTCACCAAAACCCATCACCAAAAGTAACTAAATTGACAAGTGATGTGACATGTGGGCCCCACTTGATTCAAAATCTGAGTGGGCCCGCGACACATCCCGGGCTCGGGTTCGCTAATTCCGAATTAAGGAACTTTCCGTTGCAACGTAATTAAATTAAATTTAATTAAATAATTATGCCTAGCAAAATTACTATTCACGTCTTTAGCGAATTAATTCTAAATTAATTCGTTTGCCCGAATTAAAATCCAATTTTAATTCCGCGTCGAAATATAATTTCGTATAATATATCGAATATATTATTTTATCGATTAATTCCAAATTAATCATTCTCTCTCTTCAAATAGTATTTTATCCCAGATAAAATCTCTCTGCAATTAATCCTAGATTAATTATGTTCGAATCATACGTCATCGGTGAATCTTCGAGAAGCGACCCAAGAGATCCTTGGATATGTTGGCAGTAAATCTGGTCGTCGGACTATCCGAACACGTACGTACCTCGTACTACGTTTTTACCAATTTATGAGACATGGTTGGCTTCTAGCAAAGCACCGTGCCTACCTAATTCTCCAGAAATATTCTTAATGGAATATATAATCTATATCATATGTAGTATACGTAGTATTGCGTATTACGATCTAGTATCGGATGTCACATGCAAGGTCTGGGGCTGGAATAGTGTCTGCCCCGTACGAAGCATATATCGGATTACAAGTAACTAGTCTCTTTAATCGGATAATCATGATCATGTCATATTATCCCGATGGTTGCAACCAATTTAGAGTACCAGTTCTGTATCCCTGTGTGATCATCATCTTCATATGACTGAAGTGATACTTCCATCTTGACATCACACCCAATACACTACGATTCTCAATAAACCCAGAAGAGGCGTACATAGAACCTGTTAAAGTCCTAGACGACCAAAACCAAAGCGTATTGATTGTCGCAAGTACTAGTGATGCAAGTCTCTGGTTAAGACCAAATACACCTACCCTGATGCGGACTCCCATAGACACATAGTCATACTACCAATGGGATTCTGCGGGGTCTATCCAGAGCGAAGCTGTTTCCGTACCATCGGTAAACACAACCTCCTATCACACTTGCATAAGTATCCAATACTTAAATATATGAGAACTATACATTTACGCTTCCATAACACGCACAAGTGCAATACTAGTCTATTCCGCATTACCGATGTCCAGTCTCGATAATACTACGACTAGGGATATTTAATGATTAAACCTTTATGGATTGATACTGTCTCATATCTTATAATCCGGAACTAATCATTGGGACTTTTATCATTTTTATATTTAAGTAATCAAATTACAAAATGATAAAATGTAATTTCCATTGATACATAATTAATTTGTACAAAAACAACAATGTCTTTTACAAATAGTGACGCTATGGGTCATAATTGTCTAACAGCTAGTACAAATTTTTGCATCCGATAGTGGAGTGTCTTATATCATTGTGATATTTACAATACAACCTTTTGTCTTGGTATTCTTCTGGCACTCTTACTGGCTAGGGTTTCTTCATCAAACCTTGATTTTTAAATTTACAGAAGATCTGCTCCTACGGTAAGATGAACTCATACAATATCCTGTCATCATCCCACCGTGCCCGTTTGGGTTCTGACTCGTATCTTTCATTCTCCTCAGTAGTCCATGAGGTCCGAATTTTCTTTCTATCCTCTGGTGACTTTAATTTCTTCTATTTCTGACTCAGTCCTCTACTGGTTCGACTGCTACGACTTTGATATGCCATAAGGATCACAACGATTTTAGACATCCTGGTCTTGTTTCCCATTACCTTCTGCAGGCCTTCGGCTCTAGCCCGTACTTCCAACATGCCATATGAAGGTGTCTTCAGGAACTCTTCATGAATGTAAGACCCGCTGACTAATCCTCTGACGAAGAAGGCTGTTACTTACTTAGAGTCTAGGTTATTGACAGTGTTCATCTTGTTAACAAACCTTTGTAAGTCTGTCTGGGGGGTTCATCGTACTTCTACTCCAACTGCAAGTCCATAGTAACTTCATTGGGGCGGTTGATGTGGTCTACTGGAGGAACCTTTACCATTGGTCTTCAAAACTCCATATGGATCTTTCTGGAAATTTTAGGAACCAAGAAATTCCATTACTAGCAAGGGTGATGACAAACATCTTGCATATTAGAGCCTCGTTGGTGGTTTCCAGTGAGAGCCTTTGTTGAAACTAGACTAGGTGAGTGACTAGGTCTGACATCCTAGTGTATTTGTCGAACCCGGGTGGGGTGAAGTCTCGGGGCTTCAGCTCCTCTTCAACCCATTCCTGAAATTGGGAGGTGGACATCCCCCTAATTGCTAGGTCAACCAGATCCATTTGGGTCTGCATCCGAATGCCCCCGATCATTTTCACTATTGCTACCACCGATTTTTCATCGACAAACTCCCCTTCTAACAGATGTCCTTCTTGTGATGACTCATATCCAAGTCTTTCCCTCTCTCTTTATGCTCCACCTCTCTCCACGTCCGGCCCTGATTCTCGGAACTATCTGCATCGAAATCTGAGTCATCAATCCTAATAGGGTTCTTTCCCTGGGGTCTTTCGTCTAGACTCATTGTTCCTTGGTGTCATTCTTACTTGTTTGGTTGAGCGAATTTTCTTAGATTGAATTATTATAGGAAATCGTAAACAAAATTTTTTGTCTCAATTTCCCATAGACGAAGTCAATTGATTATGTAGTAGAACTCTACAAACAATAGAATTGAAAGAAGAATATAAAAGTTGGTATAGAATACTCTGTTATTGCTTGAATCTCGAAAGATCAATCCATTATTTCAAGGTTTCTTGCACAATTTATAATATCTCATTACAAGGAAAATAAACTGACAGCGGTTACATTACATTCATCTTTCCTACTATTTGGCTCACTCTCTAGAATATCATAATTTCCCTATTCTAAATGATTGTCTAGCTTAAAGAAACGGAAAATAATTAATTGACTGTCTGATTCCTTGTTTAGAAGATTCGTGTCATCAATGAGCTAATATCTCAGGCTTAATCCTCGCATGATATTTGCTAGCCTTTCTGGAGGAGGATCTGAGGCGGAGACCCTGCCAAATGGTCCTGAATTTAGGTTCTGAACGAAGGTCCTAACTTCATACCCTGAAAGAAGTTTCTGGATCAGACCCTGAAGACGTGCCTTCGAAACTAGACTCTGATAGGATGTCATGTAATCAGACTCTGAGAAGTTACTAAGATCAGCTTCTGATGATAGCTCTAGATCCCCTTTAGAGTGTGTTTGGTCATGTGTCATCCGTCTGATTTCTCCCTAAACAGACGGGTTGTAAAATATCAAAGTTACCTCAACTAATATTTTATCAAATATAAACATTAAGAGTTAAATTAAATTGTGTAATTGGTAAACATTAGTTGTCAAATAAAAATAAATGTTTATAAAATATTTCAATATTCGTGGTTTTTAAAATGAGAAAAATTTACAATAAATTGAGATTTTTAACATAATCATATATATATATATATATATGTGTGTGTGTGTGTGTGTGTATTTAGGACCCTCAAATGGAACTGTATGGGGGGCACACCGACGTGCTAACGTCACAAACTTTTGTTAGATAGTGATTAATGAATGAGGCATTGACTTATAAATGAAGTTCTAAGAAAGCCAGTTCCTAACTAAAATTAATAATTTGTTTAAACAAGAATATGATCCTTTTATGTAAGATACAATGAAGAGCAAATGTCATTATCTTCATAAAACATATAGACTAATTGAAAGTACAATCTCAATCTCTCTTCGAGATGTCTAAGTAAAAGTACCCACCGACCACTGTTAGTGGTGACGACATATATTTTTAGGATATGGTACATGATACAAGGATTTATATGACCGGTGGTTCTGAGGTTTGGGTGTTTCTAACTAATTTCCTTAAAATAGGCTCTTAAATTAGGTAAAAGTAAGTATTTGAAGCAATTTACTATCCTAAAATAATTAAATTGGCGCTCTCAAATTTTATCATGAAGTGGAGGCTCTAGCCGGTGGCTTATGTTGTCTACCCAATAGGTCTCATTCGGATGATTTAATTAAGTCCCAAAAAATATTTAAGTTCATGGATTTTGATAAATTTATGAATGTAAATATTATCCGAATAATCACATATCCCATTAATTCCATTTTCTTTTTTACTAGAAAAATCAAAACTAAATGAAATAGTATGGGCCATGATATAGATATATCACATTCGTAACTTTAAATGGTATTAACATAGGCTGTAAGTGTCCGACTTATAATATATTGATTCAAAACTATTGAGAATTATGCCAAACCAAATTCCTCTTTGAACGGTCTCAAATCGCAATTACACGTTTTATTTCTTATTTTCCAAATACTTAGTAGATTTTTATCTTTTTATTTAGGAATTACATTTAAGCAAGATTTTATTTTATTACGATTATAATATTTTAATTAGATCATAATAATAATTCAAATGACTCCTTTGTTAATTTTATGATATATATGATTTTTAGTATAAAATGATATCAAAATCCTAATATATTTTTAATATTTCATTCAATAAAATCATATTTCGAAACTTTATTCTTTTTTACATTTTTCGTTTCTTCAACCCACATGAGAGTTTCTTTAACTTTATATTCATTGTTCACATATGTATTGTTTTCAACCGATGTGAAATATTTTTCTCGTTTAATAATTATTCACCAATAGTAAGAGGCTAGAATTAAAGAAAATAAAATTAATGTATGTATTATTGAGATGAGGGACGTACCAATTGGTGAATTGAAGGCACATCATCCAATTAAAGCTTGAGGTGGTCCATTTTTTATGATAGAAAACAAATGGGTAAAATTTGGATCTTGCTCTGCGTGTCCTGATTTTAAGGTAAGACTGCAGTGGTCCTCGTCCTTCGCCTAATTGCGTGTCATAATTTAGTGTATGCAATGATTTTAAACCTAACCAGATCAATAGTAATAATTTTTTAATTAAGTAAGATTGGTTATATAGATACTTTCACGTTATAATAAACTATTTGAAATCATTAGTTTATTAAGGTCAGTAAAATCTATCTATTTTTTTATGATATTTTATATCAAGTTAGATTTTCTCTAATCTCGCTTGACATATATATATATG
>SKCR01022956.1:0-101080 GCA_019454045.1 Zanthoxylum bungeanum | reverse complement strand
CAGGTATCCAGATAATCCCAGAGATATAGATGTAAACGTCAAATCTCTATAGGTATTATCTCGTCGACGTATCTATTAACAATATCTAAATAACACTCGGAACTTACTTCCGATGTATACTGTGGCCACAGATTTAACAGACTGCTAATAATATATGGACTACCTATGCTCTGTACACAGAACTGACGGATCCTATCTTGACACACACAGGATATCCTGAGGATCGATCCACACCCAACGAACAGGCGGAGGTCTGATCTAAATAGATCGGTGACGTGACTGCCATCTAAGTGTGGAGGATGTCTCATACATCCACAGTGGTCTCAAGTCGAAGGACCACTATGCTACTCAACCCGAGAAGATTCTTATTGACGTTGGCGTACCATCCATTAAGAATCTTCGGTGAGCCGTTCAGTGTTTATCCATTATAAACACCTACACGTCTATACGAGTCTCCCTAGACTCATGGTTCATTGGGATAAACCATCGGACCAAGTCTCGATATACGACATGTACTGGTCTCAACGGATTTGACTAACCGACCCGTGTTAGCAAATCTTGACCAGAACAATGTTTGATAATATACATATAGCAGTGACACTTCCCAATGTCAATTACAAACTAACTTTGTAACTGTGTACTGCATTATATATTATCGGGCCTTTGTCTAATATATACATATCATTAAACCACATTTAGTTTCAATTTAATCGTAATCAGATCGAATACGTATATAAGAACAAGAGGTGCAACCATAAATAAGTAATATTATGGAATAAGTGGATGTCGTATTGATGAATCAAGACATAAATACGGCCCGATTGGCGCTCTGAGCACCAACCCCAACAGCTTTGGCACAACAAACCTAATGATCTCAGTCAAGCGCGGACCCATTGACCATGGAAGCTTCGTAATCAATGTCGATGGACAAGAAGTGGTCTTGACTTTGGCCAACAAACCACAACTTGGACAAGACACCAATATGGAACAAAGCCTCGTGATTCAAACACATCTTTGACGGACAAGGGCTTGACTTTGGCCAACAACCCATGCCAATCTAGGATCTTGAGCAAGAATCACTCAATGGAAGGAAAAGACGCATGATATTTTAATGAGGGCTTTTCGCGTGTAAATTGGCTACCAATTTAATTATCTTTGTTAAGGTCTCATCATCATACAGCCTTAAACATGCATTCTAAATACATAATAAAGCGAGTATGAAAATAAAGTAATAATGATATGCAGATGGATACTTAACATTTTGATCCTAGATCAAATCTCTCCCTTTCTCACTCAAGCTAGCACTTGTATTACTTCTACCCGTTACACTACACTTCTAAAGAAACCTCATTTACATTGAGGGGAATAGGTGAGAAGAGAATACAAAGAGAATAGAGGTGATAAGGCTGGACACGCAGGTCCAATTTAATAAATCAAATTTATTACAACAATTTCCAAAATTGCCCCACCCGACTAATATCCATCCGATATACATTATTCATTCATCACAACCACGTATTCACAAAAAGCATGCTATCAATCAATCTAATCAAATTAATTAATCTGATAATTATGTGATCATCCAATGTTCAAACAACGATTTGATTTTGCTCGAGTCAAACTCATTTTGCGAATAAGTACTCAAAGTACGAATTCATGAATTAAATTAAACTACAACATTAAATCAAATTTAATATGTATTTAATACTAATTCACTATTCAATTCCAAATTAAATATTACACTTTATTTAATAAACCTTTAACGACTTAAATTCCAATTTAATCGCTTCGGGTCTCAAAGCCCGATTAACGTCCAACGTCAATTCAATTCAAGTCTAATGGGCTTTAATTAATTTCTATAAGGCGTGGGCTTCGGCAACCAAAGCCTAATCAAGGAGTAACCCCATAAGCCCAGAAATCAATTTAGGCCCATTAGGCCCAATAAAACTTTAAAGGTTTATAAGTTGCATTTGGGCTTTATGGTAGTGGTTTTGGGCCCAATTGGATCCAATCCATTTGGCCTAAACCCAACTTGATAAAATCAAGCCCAATAAGCCCAATTACAACTTAATAAGCCCAAATCCAATTTAAAGGCCTAAATCATTAAATTACACAAATCCAATTTCGCAATTTAATTACCTAAAGTGCATTTCATGATTAATTACCCAAATCATTATTTCCAAAATATGAAATTAGTCCAATTAATCATGTTCATTATTATCATCACATGTCCAACACATTAATGAAAATCAAACCCATTTTACATGCTTCTAAGTCTCGGCCAAAGGAGTAATTTTTGTCCGATTTGAATTTAATCCAATTAATTCCATAATCGACATCTAATTAACTTCCCGAATGATTTCCAATACATCTAATGTTCAAAAATCAAAAATCCAAGACTTTAAAGGGCATTATAGATTCGGCCAAGGTGAAATAATTTGGGGATTTTTGTTCAATTCAAAATCCAATCAAATTAGTTTTAAATTAACATTATCCTTAATGATTCTAATTCATCCAATGAACTAAAATCAAAAAATTCCAAGAACTCCAAATAGCATACACACATTCGGCCAACATCACAAATTTGGGGAAAATTTTTCCAAACACATTTTCTTGAAATTGATCAAATCAATCTTCAATTCAACATATATTTAGCATGCTCAAACATCCAATTTTACAAAATCATGCTCAAATACAAAATACCCAATTTTAAGCCCTACAATTTTCATGCTTGAACCTATAGCTCTGATACCATTGTTAGGTTTTATCTAGGTCCCAAGATCAAACAAGGAATGAAAATCATGTGTGAATACATCAATGGAGGTAGCAGAATACTCACATCGATCGGTTGAGTCGATTTGAAGACGAATGAAGCCAAAACTCCACTGCCTTGGTCACGCCCACTGGTGCAGAATTCTTCACTGGTTTGGGCAGTTTCGGATCTCATTTTGAAGCTCCAAACTTCGTCGAATGGATCCCGCCTCATGGGTGAACCTCCCTAACACCTTCGCAATAGTCGTAAGTGTGCTAGCACTTGCGTCTTCACCATGAAAACCACTTATTGCATCCCCTATAGCTCACGGCAGTGAGCTGAAATGGAAGAAGAAAAAGAACCCTTTGGGCGTGAGAGACTTGAGAGAGAAAGGAGTTTTTGTGTTTTGATGAATTGTGTAATTGATTTTCAAAGTTGTCTTATATATTTTTCTAAAAAATAATAAGCCTTTTCCATTTAATTTATCAAATAAAATAATGTAAATCAATTACTCAACCACTAAATCACTATTACACCTACTTACAATCACTATTCAAAGTCACTTTAATAAAGTGATTTGATGTAAGTCAATCCATCATCAATCAATCACATCCATCAATCAATCAATCACTCAAAGTGACTTTTGATTTGACGCTTGATGTGACGAATGATTTGACGCTTGATGTGACTTGCGTTGCCGCACTCGAATTCGAAATACGAATGCGCTCGCAATCACACTCGGGCTCAGGTTCGCAAATTCTCAATTAGCGAATTTTCCGTCGCGTCGTAATTAAATGATTACGCCTAGTGAATTCACTATTCACGTCGCTAACGAATTAATTCTAAATTAATTTGTTCGCCCGAATTAAAATCTAATTTTAATTCCGCGTCGAAATCCAATTTCTTTTAATATATCAAATATATTAATTTACCGATTAATTCCAAATTAATCATTCTCTCTCTTTAGACGATATTTTATCCCAGATAAAATATCTCCGTAATTAATCCTAGATTAATTTTCTCTTTCTTCTATATAATCCCAGATTATTAATGAGTGCGAGTTATGCGTCATCGGTGGATCACTGGGAAGCGACCCATGAGATCCCCGGATAAGTTGGCAGTAAATACGGTCGTCGGAGTATCCGAATCACGTACGTACCAAGTACTACGTTCTACCGATTTACGAGACAAGATCGGCTTCTAGCAAAGCACGAAGTCTACCCAATTCTCCGGTCATATTCATCTAAGAATATTTAAGATCTATATCAAGCGTAGTATACCAAGTATCGTGTATATCGGCCCAGTATCGGATAGTCACGTGCTAGGGCTGGGGCTGGATAAGTGTCTGCCCCGTCCGAAGGACATGTCTGATGTCTGGTAACTAGTCTCTATGATCGGATATACATGACCTTGTCATAATATCCCGATGGCCGGCCAGAACATAAGAGCACTAATACCGTATCCTGCGTGACATCATCTCCACTATGACTGGAGTGATACTTCCGTCTTGACATCACACCCAATACTCTACGATTCTCAATATACCCAGCATTGGCGTACACAGAACCGGTTAGAGTCCTAGACGACCTCAACTAAAGTATATTGATTGTCGTAAGCATTAGCGGTGCAAGTCTCAGGTTAAGACCAAACACACCTACCCTGATGTCGGACTCCCATAGACACATAGTCATAATACCAATGGGATTCCGAGGGGTCTATCCAGAGCGAAGCTGTTTCCCGTACCATCGGTGAAACACAACCTCCTATCACACTTGCATGAGTATCCAATACCCAAATATATGAGAACTATGCTGTTGTGCTCTCACAACGCGCACAAGTGCAATACTAGCCTATTCCACATTATCGATGTCCAGTCTCGATAATACAACGACTAGGGATATTTAATGATTAATCCTTCGTGGACTGATACTGTCTCATATCATTCTCAATCCAGGAACTAATCATATGGACCTCTCTTCATTTATACATCTAAGGTGATCTAATCACAAATGATGAGAGCGCAATTTCCTTGCCACATAGTTAATTTGTACAACAACACTATGATCTGTACAAATAGTGACGCTATGGGTCATATTATCCAACAGAAGAAACGGTGAATTATGTCAACAATTTCAACAGACAGGGGAACAATCCATATTCAAACACCGACAACCCAGGGTGGAGGAATCATCCTAATTTTTCATGGAGCAACAATTCAGGGCAAAAGAACTATCCACCACCTGGATTCCAGCAACAGAATAAAGGCCAGGAGTAGACAAATGAACCAGTGATGGCAGAGATGTTAGCTCAATTAAAAAGATATGAAGTCATGATTCAGAGCCAATCAGATTCCATCAAAGCACTGGAGAATCAAATCGGACAACTGGCCAATGCTAAGAGTTACAGACCGCCAGGTAATCTTCCCAGCAACACAGAACCAAATCCAAGGAACCGAGGGAAGGAGCAATATCAAGCCATTACCTTAAAAAGTGGTACTGAGATCAACAAAGATGTTGGTATCAAGGCAACAATTGAAGATATTCAAAAAGATACAGCCCCACAGATGGAGGAAAAAGAAGCAAAGGAAAAAGAAAAAGAACAGATCACTCCACCACCACCTTTTCCTCAGCGTCTTCAGAAAAACAAACTGGACAAACAGTTTGCTCGTTTCTTGGATATTTTCAAAAAGCTTCACATTAACATACCATTTGCAGAAGCCTTGGAACAAATGCCCAGCTATGTAAAATTCATGAAAGACATTCTTTCACGAAAACAGAGATTGGGAGATTACGAGACAGTAGCTTTGACAGAAGAATGCAGCGCCATCATTCAAAGGAAGCTTCCCCCAAAGTTGAAAGATCCTGGCAGTTTCACTGTACCTTGCACCATTGGAGAACATTACATCGGTAAGGCTTTATGTGATTTAGGTGCCAGTGTTAATTTAATGCCTTTTTCTATTTACAGGAAACTGCAAATTGGAGAAGCAATGCCTACCTCGGTAACTTTGCAACTTGCTGATCGAACGCTCGTATTTTCGAGAGGAGTCGTTGAAAATGTGCTGGTCAAAGTTGACAAACTCATCCTTCCAGCAGACTTCATCATCATTGACATGGAAGAAGACAAAGAAATACCTATCATTCTTGGGAGACCATTTTTGGCTACAGGTAAAACTGTGATTGATGTGCAAAAAGGAGAACTAACCATGAAAGTGCAGGACCAAGAAGTGACATTTAATGTTTTCAAAGCTATGAAATTTCCGAGCGATGAAAAGGAAGAAGAAGAATGCTTCAGAGTTGATGTTATTGATAGTATCATTCAGAATACTGAGCCAAATCCCACGGATACACTTGAAGCTTGCATCACCATATGACTGACAGCGAGCTAGATGCTGAAATCCTGGAATGTATCAACTACCTTGACAAACCATTCCGATTTAAAGCAACACCACTAGTTGAAAGCTTGGAACTGCCAAAGAAAGATCGAATCAAGCCTTTGATTGAAGAACCACCACAGCTGGAACTAAAGTTACTTCTGAGCCATCTCAGGTATGCATTTCTTGGAAACTCTTCTGAATTACCTGTTATTATTTCTTCTTCTCTAACATTGGATTAGGAAGAAAAGCTACTGAGAGTATTACGAGAGCACAAAAGAGCCATTGGCTGGACTATAGCAGACATTCGAGGCATTAGTCCATCATTTTGCATGCACAAGATTCTGATGAATGATGAATACAAACCCACAGTGGAGCATCAACGGAGACTCAATCCAATCATGAAGGAAGTTGTGAAGAAAGAAATCATCAAATGGTTGGATGCTGGCATCATTTACCCCATCTCAGATAGCACTTGGGTAAGTCCTATGCAGTGTGTACCAAAGAAAGGAGGAATTACTGTGGTCACCAATGAAAAGAACGAGCTGATTCCAACAAGAACGGTGACTGGATGGAGTATGCATGGACTACAGGAAACTTAACAAAGCCACGAGGAAGGACCATTTTCCGCTACCATTTATTGACCAGATGTTAGACAGGCTGGCAGGACATGAGTTCTATTGCTTTATGGACGGATATTCAGGGTACAATCAGATTGCCATCGCACCAGAAGACTAGGAGAAAACTACCTTTACATGTCCCTATAGTACTTTTGCTTTCCTCAGGATGCCATTTGGATTATGTAATGCTCCTGCTACATTTCATCGTTGCATGATGGCCATCTTCTCAGACATGCTGGAGCAGAGTATGGAGGTTTTTATGGATGATTTTTCTGTGTTTGGAGATTCTTTTTACCATTGTTTGCAAAATTTGGAACAGATATTACAAAGGTACGAAGATACAAACCTGGTACTCAACTGGGAGAAATGCCATTTCATGGTGCAAGAAGGCATTGTTGTTGGACACCGGATCTCACAAAAGGGAATCGAGGTAGACAAAGCAAAGATCGAGACAATTGAGAAACTACCTCCACCAATATCTGTCAAATGGATTCGGAGTTTTCTTGGACATGCAGGTTTTTACAGGAGATTTATCAAAGACTTTTCCAAGATTGCCAAACCTCTTTGCAATCTTCTGGAAAAGGATGTGCCTTTCAACTTCACCAAGAATGCCAAGAATCTTTCGAGATCTTAAAACAGAAGCTGATTTCTGCTCCCATCATTGTAGCACCAGATTGGACCCTTCCATTCGAGGTAATGTGTGATGCTAGTGATTTTTCTGTAGGTGCAGTTTTGGGACAACGCAAAGCAAAGATTTTCCACACCATTTACTACTCCAGCAGAACTCTGAATGAAGCTCAACTCAACTACACAACCACTGAAAAGGAGTTGCTAGCAGTTGTGTACGCTTTTGACAAATTCCGCTCCTATCTGTTGGGTCCCAAGTGGTGGTCTACACAGATCATTCAGCAATCAAATATCTGATCACAAAGAAAGATGCCAAACCCAGATTGATCCGTTGGATACTTCTTTTACAAGAATTCGACATGGAGATTCGAGACAGGAAAAGAACAGAAAACCAGGTGGCAGACCACTTATCGAGGCTTGAGAATGGAGAAACAGCTGGCAAAGAATTATCAATCAAAGAAACTTTTCCAGATGAACAGCTGTTCGCCATGAAACAACAGGAAGTCCCTTGGTATGCTGACTATGTCAACTATATTGTATCAGGAAAATGGTCGTTGGAATGGACAACTCAGCAACGGAAAAAGTTCTTCAAAGAAGTCAAGAACTATGTCTGGGATGAACCGTACCTATTTAAACGCTGTGCTGATCAATTATTGAGACGGTGTGTTCCACATGAGGAGGTCAACGGTGTTCTGCAACACTGTTATTCATCACCATACGGCAGACACTTCAGCGGAAACAAAACTGCGGCCAAAGTCCTTCAATCAGGTTTTTTCTGGCCCACACTTTTTAAAGATGCTTATCTTTTTACTTTTCAATGTGACAAGTGCCAGAGAACGGGGAATATTTCGAGGAGAAACGAAGGACCGTTGCAAAACATTCTGGAAGTGGAGATATTCGATGTATGGGGTATTGATTTCATGGGACCCTTTGTTCCATCATTTGGAAACTTGTACATCCTGGTTGCTGTAGACTACGTCTCCAAATGGGTTGGAGCAATTGCACTACCATCCAATGATTCAAAAGTGGTGATCATATTCCTGAAAAGAACATTTTCACTCGACTTGGAACACCTCGAGCAATCATCAGCGATGGTGGCTCTCATTTCTGCAACAAATACTTCGATGAACTCCTATCCAAATACGAAGTTACTCACAAAGTTGCAACTGCTTACCATCCACAGTCAAATGGACAGGCTGAGGTTTCAAACAGGGAGATCAAAAGAATCCTAGAAAGAACCGTTGGATCAACAAGGAAGGACTGGTCAATAAAAACTAGATGATGCATTATGGGCCTACCGAACAGCTTACAAGACACCCATTGGTATGTCACCATATCGATTGGTGTTTGGGAAAGCATGCAATCTGCCAGTTGAGCTTGAACACAAGGCGTACTGGGCACTGAAAAAGTTGAATCTTGATTCACAAGATGCAGGAGAGAAAAGACTTCACCAACTCAATGAATTGGAGGAATTTCGCCTACAGGCTTATGACAATGCCAAATTATACAAGGAAAAGACCAAAAAATGGCATGACCGAAAAATAGTGCACAGACAATTGGAACCAAGGCAGCAGGTGTTGTTGTACAACTCGAGGCTGAAACTTTTCCCTGGAAAGTTGAAATCTAGGTGGTCTGGACCATTTGTGATCACTCAGGTTTTACCATATTGAGCTGTTGAGCTACTGGATCCCAATACCAACAACACATTCAAGGTTAATAGTCAGCGTGTCAAGCACTACTGGGGAGAATCATTTGAGCGACAAAAAGAAAGTCTCACACTTTCAGATCCAGCATAAACGTTTGAGCAGTCACGTCTAGCTGACGACTTTAAACTTAGCGCTCGCAGGGAGGCAACCCATGCAATTTTTGTATATATTGTGATTTGGTGTGATTTAATATTGTGTGTTTAGTTTTTGCAGATTAAGTCATTTCAAGATGGAAGAAGCTCTCGCAAATCTTCACAAGCAATTTCCTTCTCTCCCTCAAAATTCTCTAATGAAAGTTTACAAAGCTCGCTTGGAACGGATGAGGTTACTGATGATCCATGGTGTTCCCAATGACATTCGTTGGGTAATTGAAGCACGAGTCCGATTGGCAGGTGAGTATTCTGACTCTTTTTTTTCACATCTGCCTGGTTTTGGAAGAAACACCTATGCAAAGAAACGAAGAGCTAAACAAATGGGTGTTTGTTACAAATGTGCACGTTGGAATTGCAATACTCGTTGTCATTCTTTAGGAATGGTGTCTGTTAATCGCGAAGACAAAATTAAATTCATTAGGGATGGCTTGAGTAAGGAGTCTTTAGATGATATATCTTCGACTCTTGAGACGCATCCCAGTGGATATGTTCACATAGACTTTCGCAGATTGCATACACAATTTCAAAAAGAAAGACAACAGTTAAGTCTTCTGGAATCTGACTCAAAAAGACCCTGTTTGCCAATTTATAAGAAAATTGGATGGGAAGCTTGTCCCTAACGCATAGACGTTAATCAAGCTGTAAATTCTTGTACATATTATATCTCTTATCTTTTCCTAATAATTGTGATTTGTTTTGTTATTTTCTTTTATTTCCTCCGACAGGATCCAGATCTTGTTGACTATCACGATCTATTTTACTATTTTGCTACTAATCGTCCTTTGGGAGATACTTGTGCTATTTTTACTCACCATTTTCAGGTATTATAAATTCAATTCATCATTGCACTTTTAAAGACATCCAGAGTAAAAAATGGAAGCCACTTCAAGAAGACGAGTTGAAAACATTTATGTGTTTTGCGGTAGTACTGTTGGTACTAAACCACAATACATAGAAGCAGCACAGGAATTGGGTCGAGTCTTAGCTGCAAGGAATATGCATTTAATATATGGAGGAGGCAATCTTGGACTAATGGGTATTGTTTCAAAGGCCGCACAGGAATGAGGCAGTCACGTTTTGGGAATCATCCCAAAACCCTTGGCAGAGGCAAATCTTATTGAACCATCAAACGGAGAGGAATTAATCGTGTCAGGTATGTCTGAACGACTGGTAGAAAAAAATATAACCGTGCTGATGCTTTTATTGCTTTGCCAGGTGGCTTGGGCACATTGGAGGAAATTTTTATTGTACTATCTTGGGCGAACCTGAAAATACACCAGAAACCAATTGGGATGTACAACGTTGATGGGTTTTATGATTTTCTTTGTGTGTTTCTTGATGATGCTCGAAGAAATGGGTTCGTGTCAAAACCTTTAAAAGAACTCTATTTACTGCCAGAACTGCTCCAGATCTAATTGACCAACTCATAGCCTATGAACCAAAAGTTGGCCCTATCATTTCAAAGATAAATTGGTCCGAGGATGATCGTGGTAAGAGGCATAGAATTAATCTGGATCTTAACCTTTAATTTCCTGTAGATTTTCAGCTAACCAGGTACGACATTCTAAACTCTTCTTCTACTTTTTAAGACATTGGGGACAATGTCTCATTTAGGTTTGAGGGAGGAAATTAGTTGATTAGTATCTTGTTTTTAGTTTGTATGTTTTTTTTTATTTTTAGTCCAAATTTTTTCGAAAAATACAAAAAATTGAAAAAATTGAAAAAATTACAAAAATATTTTGTGTTTTTTTGTGTTTTTGTTTTGACTAAAAAGGTGAAATTGGTGAGAGGTAGCTGAGTAAGGAGTTCCCACTGCTGATACGTATCTCAAACCATTTTTCGGAACAAGTTAATTTTTGTTTATTCATTTTAAATTATTTAATTTGTAAATTCTCCTTAACACTAACTAAAATGGATCTTCATATGCTTAGTTGGCAGGTATTATCAATATGCATAGTAACATACGGGCATGAGCTAAAATTGCAAAGTTTGTAATATTCAGTGCTCTAGTTTAATTGGAGGAAGCATCTTAAAAAAAAGTGATGGAGTAAAAAAAAAAAAAAAGCATCTAAGATCCGGGTTATTAAGTCTGTAAGGGTGTTTTAACACCTAGTGCCCTAAAACCAACTGGTTTGGGAGTCACTGGCCCAAAGCTCGTTACATGGATCAAAGATGCTGCAAAAATATATATATCTGAAGTCTGAGTAATTAAGTTCGTAGGGGTGTCTTAACACCTGGTGCCCTAAAGCCAACTGGTTTGGGAGCCACCGACCCAAAGCTCGCTACATAGATGGAAGGTATTGTAATATAACATAAAAATAGAGAAAAATCAAAGAAAAAATCAGAAAAATCAGAAAAATTATTCCATTGCTACAACAAGGTGTGAAATCTGATAGAACTTTAGGACAAAAATATTACTCTCTTATCAACTGCACTTATGACTGTTGTGGGCAAAAATGAGTTGTTTAATATTTTGTTGGCTGTGTTATATAAGAATGGTAAAAATAATCGGAGAATTTACTTATTCAGTAATTTAGAAAGAAACAAAACCACTAGTAACTTGGAGTAGAAGTTTCACCTGACTAGTCACTAACTTCTTTATTCTCTTTTCACTTGTCTTTTTGCTTTTGTGTGCATTAGTTTTACTACCTTTTACTTTTGTAAAATGTTTGTGGGTATCATTGCTGTAAACCCTCACGAGACTACACTCGTCCACTAGGGACACCTAGGGGTAAAGGCTTGTTGCATACGCTAAACGCAACCGTGATCCCTACGAAAGTGGCTTAGTTAATTTTATTTCATGTTATTTTATTTTCTGTTTGCTCGAGGACTAGCAAAATGTTAGGTTTGGGGGTGTGATGAATGGTGAATCTATCACTATTTCCCACTCATTTAACTGATATTTTGTATAGTTTCTTGGGTTTTGTGAATATTTTGATGTGTTTTGTGTTATTTTGTAGATAAATAAAGTTTCAGGACATTCTGGAGGTGAATTGGAGCAAAACAGGAAAAACTGGACAAAAAGGGCAAAATCGTCATTTCAGCGTCGCGACTCTTGAAGCCTTTCGCGTCGCGACGCCCAGCATGCGCCGGATTGCTAAAGTACGCTGTGGACACGTGGACCAATCAGAAAATTTGCTAACGTGCGCCGCCTGCTAAAATGCGCCGATCAGGCTATCTTGCGCCGTGCCACGTGTCGCCTTCTCAACGGACTTGCTAATGTGCGCCGGTGCCACGTGTCTAGATCTCACGGTGCTGACAATCGCCCTCCACACATCAGCGTGATGTCACCAATGACGTCATGAACAGTGCCACGTCATCGGATAAGGATCTGAGCTCTTAGCCGCCTCGCCACGTGTCAAGCTGTCATTGTGCACTATTCACTGTAGCTGGCGTCACGATGCTGAACTTTTACAGCGTCGCGACGCTGGACCTTATCCGCGCCTATAAATAGAGCTCGAAATTTCAGATTTCAGTGTACCTCTCCCTCGCACTTCTTTGATGTAATTAGGGAGTTCTTCTCCTCTAAGTTTCTTCTAATTTAGTTTTGTAATTTTTAATTACGTTCTGTAATAATAATAATTTAATTTCTTTATTTTACATTTTTACTATTCACTATGAGGAGGTAACTTCCTTATGCTAGGGTGAAAGGTAATTCTTTTACTATTACTATTTAGATTAATCTCCCTTAGAAATAATATATTTACTATTTAAAATTTGATTTAATCAGGATACCGCCAGATTGGTCGGTTGGTAATAAAATTCCTTTTCCGCCTTTATGGCTGGTTTATTTTGGTTCCGCCTTTATGGCTGGTTGAACTTAAATTGACTTAATCAGGTTACCGCCTATATGGCTGGTTGGTAATAATCACAAGTTTATATATTATTTTACTGGGAGATATCTAAATAAGTAGTAGTAGAAATAATTCCTTTTACCTTAGAATTTTATTTTATTTTATTTTTAAACTTTTACTTTACTGTAATTACTTTTCAGCACTGTTACTTTATGGCTTTTACTTTTAAGTTTTTACTAGCCCTAGTTATGTGTCATAACTAAGTTAGTTATCTAGGGTTGTGATGAAATCCAATATCACGAGTTTATAAGGGTTAGATTATAGTTTGAGTAAAATAAAGATTTGTTTATTGAGTCTTAATCTTAATACTCTTTAATTAAATGGCCATTAATTAAATTGATTAGGTAAACTTAAAATGAACTAGACATAGGGATTTTAGGTTTAAGACCTTAGATTCAATAGCCCATGATCTTCCTTGAGGATAGATAACCCTTTAATAGATTTCCTTACAGGATAGGATATACCTGTCGGGCGGGGGTAGCCATAATTGGAACTTAATCTTAATGAATCTAGGTAATTTGGTTGACATAGACATATGGTTCAATTGGATTATACTAGGTATTTGTAATTGACCATCGGAATAGGCTTTTACATAATTTAGTGTTCCAGGTTAATAAATCAATATTTTTACCAACTATAAGATAACCACTTCATCTTTAATAATATTGGAATAAATCACAACCCTAGATAGTTTTTAATATTGAATTTTCTTAAAATCTAATTTCGAACAATTTTATTTACTTGTCTTTAAATTTAGAATTGTCGCCATTTCAAATCAATTAAACAACATGTTAGATACTGGTAATATTTGGCCCCATAAATTGATAACAAAAGGTTTTAAGTCCTCGTGGGATCGATACTTTTTATACTACTTGAACGATACGTACGCTTGCGTTATACGTGTGTGTTTACGCCGGTCAGCGACTCCATTATTCTCCGGTTTAGTCCCCCGTGGCTACTTCGTACTCCCGACCGGGCCGCGAGCCCGGGACAACATGCGTCGCCCAGTTTCTGTGTCCCACAGTCTGGCGACTCCACTGAGGATAGAGAATCGGCCCTGAATATTGTCTTGTAATGTTTGGATTTATGTTTTAATGACCGTGTCTATAATGGATGAAATGGGGGTTTAATCAAAGGCATTTTCGAGGCTAGGTAATGGTTTGGTGTCTTTCTTCATTCACTACCTTTCTAGAAGGAAAAGCTGTGTGAAGGCACATGTATAGCCATCTACTCGTAGCCTATTGTGATGGACTAATTTGGAGGACTCATTGTTTATTCTTGACACCAAGCGATAAGAGCCTAAAAGGCTTGGGTATTTAAGTGAGCCTCGCTCCACCTTCCCTCTGGGGAATCTACAACGGGAAATCCATTTGACAGTCTGTCACACACCATAGCTCATTGGCACGTACCTTAGTGTATAAAAAATGGTGCGCTCATTTGGTCGCTCGAACCCTTGAATGGGGAGACCTAGTTGTGAGCTATCCTTCGACGGTGAGAGCCTTTGTCTATACTCATGCGAACCCACCCATAGACCGAGTTTGCATGGTTAAAGTAACAATTATTTCCTTGAGTATGTGCTAGTGGACCATCCTCATTTGGATGCAGTTGGACCATTGTCAGAAATGCGGACTTGCTGGGCCATTTAAACTGGGGCGAGTTCGTACCTTATGACCATTGGGCCCAAAGCTTCTGAAATTTTGATGGGCCATTCCGTAGAAATTATTACTTTATGTTTGCATTATCTTTTATGCTTGTGTGTGAGAACATCGTCGTTTGGATCCATTTGGACCATTTGTCATGAGATATGGGCTTGTTGGGCCATTTAAACTGGGATAAGAACGTATTTTATGACGGTTGGGCCAAAGGCTTCTAAGTGTTGATGGGCCACTTTGTGCTTGTGTTCGGAACGTTACCATTTGATTTAGTCGGGCTCTTTGTCATGAGATGTGGACTCGTTGGGACATTTAAACTGTGATGACTTCACTCCTATAACAATTAGCCCAAAGCTTCTAAAATGATAACAGTCCGATTTGTTTGAAAATTTTAATTTTAATTTAGTATGTTATATATGTTACATGCATCTCATACACCTCATGCATACATTATCATGTTAACACCCTCTATGTCTCAAAAAGACATCATAGATACCGTTTGGGTTAGAGAAGGGACAAGGCTTATTAAAAGAACAGTAACGGTCATGAGTGAATCTGGTAATGAGGTATCCCGAATGGATCAGTTAGAGAACAGTCTCGCCAAGGTCACTGAACAGTTGCAAGCTTTGACTACTGTTGTGGCTGGTATGGTTGTGCCCCGTGGTGGGGGAATTTCTGAGAATGTGAGGCGTGAGGAGCCTCCGAATGGGTTGAGGATGATATCCCCACTTTTGATGATGATATGGCAGAGTATGCAGCAGGCAGAGTATCTGGGTCTCAGGCAGAGTTACAGAAAATTCGGGATCAGGTTGAGTCGGTTACCCGCAAGATGAGGGGTAAGAATGAGGATTTGCTAGATTATGACACACTGACTTTCGAGGAACAGTTGCCGGCACAGTTCAAGATGTCTGATATGGCTAAGTTTAACGGGAATGGGGATCCAAGGGTGCATCTCCGACAGTTTGTATCAGTCATGAGTTCAGTTGGCTTATCTCAGCGCCAAGTGCAGAAAATGTTTGGAATGTCGCTTGAAGGAGCTCCCATGGTATGGTACCACAGTTTGGAGAAGAAAGTGAAGGAAGATTGGAGGGAGTTGGCCGATGCTTTCCTGAAGCAGTATGTCACTGACCTAGAGATCGATCTGTCACTCCGTGATCTGGAGAATGTTAAGCAGAAAGCGGAGGAGAGTTTTAAGGAGTATGTGGACCGGTGGAGAGGTCAGTTATTGAAGATGCAGACTAGGCCCTCGGAGAAGGACCAGATTAAAATGATTATTATCAAGGGCACCAGGCCCTCCATTTACAGCAAGTTGAGGAGGATGACCTCCATGATTACAGACTTTCGGTAGTTGAGGGAGACTGTCATGGACATTGAAGACGAAGAGGCGGAAAACAGAAAATTCTATGGTCTGAACAGGAGGCCCATTGGGGGAACATCGGGACAAAGCCCGTTTCTGCTGAGATCGCCGCTATCCGGAACCGGCAGTTTTCCAACTTGGGAAGGCCCCTGTCCAAGGTGCTAGAGAAATTGAAGAGGCAAGGGCTCTTAAAACCCTTGGAAGCCAAACCATTACCCAATCCCCTACCATCACATTATAACCTAAGCCTTTACTGTCACTTTCACCAACAAAAGGCCATGACACCGACAACTGCGCCCGACTCCGCCATGAAATCCAAGACCTGATAGACTCCAAGAAAAACTGACCCAGAAACAGAACAGCCTGACACACACAGAAACCCCTTACCCAACTACCGTGCCATA
The DNA here is from genome assembly GCA_019454045.1 of Zanthoxylum bungeanum. NCBI lineage: Eukaryota > Viridiplantae > Streptophyta > Magnoliopsida > Sapindales > Rutaceae > Zanthoxylum > Zanthoxylum bungeanum. The sequence continues at coordinate 84,586 of SKCR01022956.1, read as the reverse complement.
CCACCCACCCTATATGATCAATTCTGGCCTCCCAGAAGACCTTGCCCTGAAATCCTTTCACCCTCAAGCCTTTTGCTTGGGAATCTGGGATAGTACTAGTGAAGATGAGTTTGAGCAGGGGAAAAACTTTTGGCTTGATTTCTCTAGCAGTGATGAGGAAGAAGTAAGGGGAATGACGCGCAGTGGTCGTTTCTACAATGATATGGCGGAAAAGGGTAAGGAAGTTTTGACAGATGGTAGAGAAATGGTTGAGACTGCAGAAAATACTGAGGGGGATTTAGTGTTGAGGCAATTGAGGAATACTAGAGCACAAGTGAGTATCTGGGAACTGTTATGTGCATCTCGGGAGCATAGACAGGCTATGGTTGAGGCCTTGAGCAAGATTGTGGTACCGGAAGACGCCAACCCTGCAATGTTTGTTGGGTCGATTCAAAAGGAAGCTTTGCAGATATCTTTTTCTGAGGATGAACTCCCGGCGGAGGGGAGAAATCATAACAGGCCTCTATTTATCAGGGCCGAGGTGAGGGGCAAGAGAACTTCATGTGTAATGGTGGATGACGGTTCATCCATCAATGTGTGCCCGCTGAAAATTCTGGCGAAATTGGGTATGAAAGCAACAGACTTGGACCCCTCCAGTATGACTATTAAGGCTTATGATGACAGTAAAAGGGGAGTTGAGGGTACCTTTTTGGCTATGGTCAAGGTAGGACCGATTGAAGATGAGGTCGAGTTCACAGTACTGGACATCCCGGCTACTTTCACCTTATTGTTGGGAAGGCCTTGGTTTCACAAACTTGGGGGCGTGCCTTCCACTTTGCATCAGATGATCAAGTTCCCGTATGAGGGAGAAGTTGTCACCATCCGGGCTGAGTTAGATAATGTCGTGGCTGCCTTGGAGATACAACCTTTCACGAGGTTTCAGGTGTCAGCTACTTTTGAGGAGTGGGTGGATCCTAGGGTGACTAGGATTATGGAGAAAATGAAGTTTGAGCCGGGTAAAGGTTCAAAATTGCCAGATTTCAGAGGATAGACTACTCGGAAGGGTTTGGGGTACAAGTCTGATGAAGAAAAGCGAAAGGTCAAGAAAAAGGGCCTGGAACTGATGGAATGTTTTGTGAAAGCTTTAGGATATCAAGGGCTCCCTGAGCCTGTGGAAGTTAATGGAATTGTGGTACCTGGGTTTGAGATCTTCCAGGATATGTTGGGTAAGAAGCTGATAGTTGAAGAAATTGTGGAGAAAGAAGAAGAGAATTGGGAGGAAGAACTGATGAAGTTGGAGAGCCTGACTCTGGGAGAGGACGAAAAGCCTGAGGAAGATCTGATTGCAGAAGAAAAGTGTCTATAGATGATGAAGACATTTACCTTCCTGATTTGTTTGAATGTACTTCCGCATAATCCAATAATAAAGACATCTCTTTTGCTTACTTGTCTGAGTCATTTCCATTTACACTACACGAATCAAACATATTTGACATCAGTTCAGCCAGAACTATTGCATTTAACTTGGGTACACTTGAGAACCCCAAGGAAATTCTGATTGCAAGTGAAGTAACCTCCGAAGAGAAGGAGAAATTAGAAGAAGTGTTGGTCAAATATGCCAAAGTATTTGCTTGGTCCTATGAGGACATGCCTGGGGTAGACAGAAATATTGCCCAGCACACAATACCAACTTATCCGAATATGAGACCAATAAAACAGAAACTCCGACGGATGAGACCAAAATGGGCTGAGAAAGTCAGAGAGGAAGTTAAGAAACAGATAGATGTGGGGTTCTTGGAAGTAGTAAAGTATCCTAAATGGTTGGCTAACATAGTACCGGTACCGAAGAAAGATGGGAAGGTCAGAATGTGTGTAGACTACAGAGATCTCAACAAAGCTTGTCCGAAAGATGATTTTCCTTTGCCGCATATAGATGTTCTGGTTGATAGCGCGGTTTTATCCGCTATGTATTCATTTGCAGATGGGTTTTCAGGTTACAATCAGGTTCTCATGGCTGAGGAAGATAAACACAAGACATCATTTATTACCGAGTGAAGTACTTATTGTTACAAGGTAATGCCGTTTGGGCTTAAGAATGCGGGAGCTACTTATCAGCGGATGGCCACTACACTTTTCCATGACTTGATGCAAAAAGAGATTGAGGTGTATGTAGATGACATGATGGTGAAATCAGAGACAAGGGTTGGGTATATTGAAGCACTGAAAAGGTTTCTTCAGAGAGTTGACAGATATAACCTGCGGCTTAATCCCAAGAAGTGTGTGTTTGGGGTGACATCAGGGAAATTGCTTGGTCATACAGTGGGAATGGGCGGAATAGAGGTAGACTCCGAAAAGATCAAGGCAATCACAGAAATGCCTGCACCAAAGACAAAAAAAGAAGTCAGAGCATTCTTGGGGAAGATTCAGTACATCAGTCAGTTCATTGCCAAGTTGACATTGGTATGTGAGCATATCTTCAAACTATTGAGAAAAGATCAACCAGTGAGATGGAATGAACAGTGTCAGACAGCCTTCGACAGAATCAGAGAGTATTTGGTAAAGCCATCTGTATTGAAACCTCCGAGACCGGGCAGACCTTTGATATTGTATTTGGCTATAGAATCAGAAGCACTGGGGGCAATGATGGTACAGGCAGATGAGACAGGGGTGGAACATGCCGTTTACTATCTGAGTAAGAAGATGCTCCCGTATGAGGCTCGATATCAGGAGGTTGAGAAGATCTGTCTTGCAGTGGTATGGGCTTCCAGAAAGTTGTGACATTACTTCCAGTCATACAAGATCCAGGTAGTGGCAAAGGAGAATCCTCTGAAGTATCTTCATTCGGTGCCTTCACTAGTGGGAAAATTGGGCAGATGGTTGGTATTGCTGACAGAGTTTGACATTGAGTATCTCACCTCCAAAGTGATCAAAGGGCGAGCAGTAGCAGAGTTTCTGGCAATGCAACCTGTTGAGGGGGATCAGTATAAGGTTGAATTTCCAGATGAAGAGATCCAAGCAATAACAGTCCAGAGATGGAAGATATATTTTGACGGAGCAGTGAATTACAAGGGAGCCGGAATTGGGATCGTGATAGTGACCCCAGAGGGAGAGACTTTGCCTTTAGCCAAGAGGTTGACATTCAGAGTGACTAATAACATGGCCGAGTATGAAGCATGTGATTTCGGTTTGACAACATTGATAGCCTTGAAGGTCGGGAGTGTGGAATTCTACGGAGATTCTATGTTGGTGGTCCAGCAGATGCGAGGAGAATAGGAATTCAAAGAAGAACGGTTGAAACCTTACCTTTTTCACCTCAGAAATTTGGCACAGGTTATCCCCGAGTGTAAGTTTCAGCACTTACCGAAAGAAGAGAATCATATGGCATATGCATTGGCTACTCTTGCAACGACTTGGGAAAATCCAGAAAAGTTAGTGATGAGACCGTTGATACTGACAACAGCAAGCAAACCTGTTTATAAGATAAAAAGAATTCTGGAAGTTGAGGTCAACGAGGGTAAACCTTGGTATTATGACATTCAGAGGTATCTGGAACATGGTGAACTCCCGGAAGGGGCAGGCAGAAAAGACAGAATAGCCATTCAGAAGTTACCTTCCCAGTATGTGATTTTAAAAGGGGAACTGTACAAGAGGCTGTTGGACAGTTATGACCCATAGCGTCACTATTTGTACAGATCACGGTGTTGTTGTACAAATTAACTATGTGACAAAGGAGATTGCACTCTCATCGTTTGTGATTAGATCACCATAGATGTATAAATGAAGAGAGGTCCATATGATTAGTTCCTGGATTGAGAATGATATGAGACAGTATCAGTCCACGAAGGATTAATCATTAAATATCCCTAGCCGGAGTATTATCGAGACAGGACATCGATAATGCGGAATAGGCTAGTATTGGATACTTATGCAAGTGCGATAGGAGGTTGTGTTTCACCGATGGTACGGGAAACAGCTTCGCTCTAGATAGACCCCTCGGAATCCCATTGGTATTATGACTATGTGTCTATGGGAGTCCGACATCAGGGTAGGTGTATTTGGTCTTAACCTGAGACTTGCACCGCTAATGCTTACGACAATCAATATACTTTAGTTGAGGTCGTCTAGGACTCTAACCGGTTATGTGTACGACAACTGCTGGGTATATTGAGAATCGTAGAGTATTGGGTGTGATGTCAAGACGGAAGTATCACTTCAGTCATAGTGGAGATGATGTCACGCAGGATACGGTATTAGTGCTCTTAAGTGTTGCGCAACCATCGGGATATTATGACTAGGTCATGCATATCCGATTATAGAGACTAGTTACCAGACATCCGACATGTGCTTCGGGCGGGGCAGACACTTATCCAGCCCCAGCCCTAGCACGTGACTATCCGATACTGGGCCGATATACACAATACTTGGTATACTACGCTTGATACACATCTTAAATATTCTTAGATGGATATGTCCGGAGAATTGGGTAGACTTGGTGCTTTGCTATAAGCCAACCTTGTCTTGTAAATCGGTAAAACGTAGTACTTGGTACTCACGTGTTCGGATAGTCCGATGACCGATTTCACTACCAACATATCCGGGGATCTCATGGGTCGCTTCCCAAAGATTCACCGATGACGTATGACTCGCACTTATCTTAATCTGGGATTAATAAGATGAGAGAGAAAATTAATCTGGGATTAATTACAGAGATATTTTATCCAGGATAAAATATCAATTTAAAGAGAGAGAATGATTAATTTGGAATTAATCGATTAATTAATATATTTGATATATTAAAAGAAATTGGATTTCGACGCGGAATTAAAATTAGATTTCAATTCGGGCGAGCGAATTAATTTAGAATTAATTCATTAGCGACGTGAATAGTGATTTCGCTAGGCGTAATCATTTAATTACGACGCTACGGAAAATTCGTTAATTTAGAATTAGCGAATCCGAGCCCGAGATTATTTACGAGCGCATTCACATTTCGAATTCGAGCGCGGCTCGTCAAATCAAGCGTCAAATCATTAGTCGCATCAAGCGTCAAATCATGTCACTTTGAGTGATGTGACAATTGATTGGATTGATGAGTGATGTGAGTGATGTGACTTGATGGGAGTGTTGAAAAGCTTTTTTAAAGCAGCTTGAGTGACATATATTAATTTAATATGTTTGGTCAATGTTGAAATTGATTTTAGAAATCAATTACTACTTTTAATTTTTCAACTCTCTCTCTCTCACGTTTGTTGTTTCATTTGGAGCCAAAATTCTCTCCATCTTTCACGCCATTCTCTTCTTCTAAAAGGCAGTGAACTGCCGTGAGTGTTGAAGAAAAATGGAGGGAAGCAAGTGTGTTTTTGGCAAAACAAGAGTGCTAGCACACTCCGGGATCAATGCGAAGGTGATAGGAAAGCTTACCCATGAGCCGGGATTCAAATGATGAAGCTTGGAGCTTAATATCTTGAAGATAAGTGGCGAATTACACTGTTCACAGCAGCCCACTGCCACCCATTACAGTGTGCAGAATTTCGTTTTTGTTGCCTCCTTCGTCGCTCAACCGCTCGATGTAAGTATTCCGCACTTCCGTCGTTGTATTCACTTGTGTATCATGCTTGAGTTTTGATCTTGGGACCTATAGAAACTCCAACAATGGCATCAAGAGCCTAGGTTAAAAGCATGAAAAAGTTAGGGCTAAAATTTGGGCAAACTTGATTTTGAGCATGATAAATTAAATTGGATGGATTGTATTCTTAATTGTGTTTGAATTGAAGATTGATTGTGTCAATTTCAAAAAATGTGATTGGATCATTTTTCCCCAAATTACTACCTTGGCCGAAAGTTGAACATGATTTCAATGTCTTGGGATTTTTGATTTTTGACAATTGGATGTGTTGGAAATCATTCGGGAATATGATTTGATGTCGATTGCGGAATCAATTGGATTGAATTCGAATCTGACGAAAAACCCCAAATTGCCAAGTATGTCATAAAGCTTGAAATTGGGTAAAATTGATTTGAGCATGCAATTATGAAATTGGATGATAAAGTATGCTTGAATGTATTTTAATTGATGATTGGTTGGATCAATTTGATTAAATATTGTTTGGAACAAATTTCCTCAATTTTGATGTGTTGGCCGAATAGGAGTATGCCCTAAATCTTGGTAATTTTGTTTCGTTGATCATTGGATGACTTGAAACGATTGAGGATGTTGATTTAATGTTAATTTGGATTAATTGGATTGAATTCGGAATTGACATAAAATTAGTCCACATTACCGAGAGTATAAAGCATGTAATGGGTTTGATTTTAATCTTAATGTGTTGGACATGTGATGATGAAAATGAGCATGATTAGTTAGCCTAATTTGTGTTTTAGAAATGTTAATTATGGTGATTAATCATGATATACACTTTAGGTAATTAAATTGCGAAATTGGATTTGTGTAATTTAATTAATTGGGCTAATTTTGGAAATTGAGCTTGAATTGTTGTTATTGGGCTTTGTTGTACAAAGTTGTTTTAGGCAAAATTGGTTGGATCCAATTGGGCCCAAAACTGCATCCATAAAGCCCAAATGCAACATAATGGACCTTTGCAATTTAATTGGGCCTAATGGGCCAAAATTAATTTAAAGGCTTATGGGGTAAATCCCGGATTGGACTTTGGTTGCGGGTTTGACTCGAGTTGACCAAAAGTCCACGCCTTAAGAAATTAATTAAAAGCCCATTGGACTTTAATTAAGTTGACGTTGGACGTTAATCGGGTTTGAGACCCGTAACAATTAAATTTGGAATTTAATTAGTAAAAGGTTTATTAATAAACTGTGATATTTAATTTGGAATTAAATAGTGAATTAGAATTAAATACAAATTGAATTGGATTTAATTGTGTAGTTTAATTTAATTCTAGAATTTGCACTTTAAGTACTTATTCGTAAAAACGAGTTTGACTCGAGCAAATCAAATCGTTGTTTGAACATTGGATGATCATTAATTATCAAGATTAATTAATTGGATTAGATTGATTGATAACATGCTTGAGTGAATACATGGTGTGATGCAAAAATAATGTATATCGGATGGATATTAGATGGGTGGGGCAATTTTAGAAATTGTTGTAATAAATTTGATTTATTAATTGGACCTGCGTGTCCAGCCTTATCACCTCTTATTCTTTGTATTCTCTTCTCACCTATTCCCCTCAATGTAAATGAGGTTCTTTAGAAGTGTAGTGTAACGGGTAGAAGAAATATTTGTGCTAGCGGGAGAGAGAAAGTGAGAGATTTGATCTAGGATCAATGTGTAAAATATCCATCCGCATATCATTATTATTTTATCATATGCGCTTTATTATGTGTTTAGAATGCATGTTTAAGGGTGTATGATGATGAGACCTTAACAAAGATAATAAATTGGTTGCCAATTTGCACACGAAAAACCCTCATCAAATATCATGCGTTTTTCCTTCCATTGAGTGATTCTCACTCAAGATCCGAGACGGCATTGGGTTGTTGGCCAAATTCAAGCCCTTTGTCTGTCGAAGATGTGTTTGAATCACGAAGGCTTTGTTACATGTCAGTGTCTTGTCCAAGTTGTGGTTTGTTGGCCAAAGTCAAGACCACTTCTTGTCCATCGACATTGATTACGAAGCTTTCCATGGTCAATGGGTCGCGCTTGACTGGGATCATTAGGTTTGTTGTGCCAAAGCCAAGGCCTAGTTGATTCAGGAAAAAGGTTAGGTAATACATTGGATGTATTGGCATATATAAGATATATGTTAGGATTTGGAAGTCCACCTACTGGATCTAGGAATTGGATTGGATCCAATTGATCTTAGAGATCTACCTAGTTAATTATCATACAATTTGTTGGCCAAAGTCAAGATTGTGTGATATTTAACGGGATCCTAGCCCACTAGGAAACACGGTTTCCCGAGTACTCGACAGAGGGTTAGAGGCTCGCCGAAAAATAGTGGGAGGCAAGAATTGAATTTGCAATACTCGTTCAATTACTCGCCATACGCGCTCATTTAAATTATTTCGTCGTTAAATTAAATGTTAGTTGGACTAATATTTAAATTGTTGTTTTATTTAACAGTTGGAATGTATTATAGTTGATTATATATAATTGGATTATATTAATCAATATATTTGAATTAATTAATTTCAGTTTACAGTTGATTTTATAATTGGATTATAGTAATCAATGTAATTGAGGTTAATTAATTTAGATTATATTTGATTATATAGTTGGACTATTATAATCATTATAATAAATAGTACCACAAATCGTTGATTAAATAGTTGGACTATTAGAATCAAGATATAAATGAAAGATTAGTGTTTAAGACATAATCCTGGGTGAAAATGTATTTAAACGACTTTAATTTTCAAATTGGGAATAATTTCAGGATGGTCCTGGAAAAATAATATAGTTATTTTATTTGATAAAATATGCCTGAAAATCGGAGTTAAGCAAATAAGTGGAACATGATATTTAGAATTCATGTAATGATAACTTTAGTGCTTAATCCATAATACTTGTCATATAGACTCCTTAATTTCTTTATCAGAACTAAGGATTAGATTCTTAAAGTATGATATTGAAATTGAAGGATATTCAAAGATTAGATCTTGGAAGTACTTTTAAAAATTGCAATAAATAATTCTTGGAGAATTAAAGACTATTCTCAAGGAGATAAAGTCAAAATTTGCAATTAGGCAATAGTGCAAGGCACACCTTACTTCAATATTCTGGAAACCCGAGGCTTGGTAAAGGCAACTGGAATTGAAAATGACAAAGGCAAAATCATTATAGTCTTCTTGGAAGATAAATGACATATCCCAAAATGTATGCACAATTGTGGCAAACGGAATCGCGAAGCGTGACTGTCGTTGGACAAAGCAGACATGAAGGAATTGAAGACGAGCAAGGCTCTGACTTCAAATATGTTTGTCAAAATTATGTTCATTACTAGTATTAAAATTGGATTTTTAGATACTTAATATGGTACATAATAAATATATATATTGATGTTCAGAATCTGCTATGAGCAGGATTAAAGAACTGTTATAATGTAACTAGTTTGACTAGATACATTATCTCTTTATCAGTGTTTAACCCACTGCGGGTGAACCTTTATATTTTAGAACACTAAAGTGTTTTATTATATAGGATGATATTGAGATAAACACATTAGATGTGAATAACAGAATTTATATTTTGAATATAAATAAATCTCAAATATATATAATGACAAACAAATAGCTCAAAATGATTTGATCAGAAGAAACTAATTATGGCATTGTTGTCTGGGACACAATCGAACAAGACTCGTATATCCACACTTTCGAAGAGTGGGTACTCGGATTTTGATTCCAATCAAATAAAGTCTACGAATCTAGTTTATTGGGGAATATGCCTAAAACACTATTTACTTGGTAAAAGTGTAAATGCCACCGATCTATAAGCCCTAGTTCATAATGAAGCAAGTGGGCCCATGTCTAGCTAGGCTAGATATGGATATGAATATTTCGTGACCTATACAGATGTGGCATCGCGTAATGGTTGTGTGTTTCTTTTGAAGAACACAAATCAGAAACTTTTAGAGTTTCGACACGAAATAGACAAATAGATCGACTATAGTATTATACCGTCACGGTAAGACCGTAATGGAAAATACTTAAGCAATAAGTTTCTTATATACTTGAAAGAGTATAGTATTCTTTCAAATGAGGACTCCTCCCGGAACACGTCAAAGTGACGGTGTGTCCGAACGGATTAACCGAATCATGTTAGACATGATAAGGCTAATCATGAGTCGCTCTGAGCTACCATTTCCTTCAACGGATAAGTTTTAACAGTGCAATAACTTATTTAGAATAAAGTTCTATAATAATTGTTTGACAAATATCATATTAGATATGAACGGGAAAGAAACCGGGTTTCTCATTCCTGACCATTTGGGATGCTATGCATATGTTTGGATAATACCAAACTAAAACCTAAATTGGATAAGTGCCAAATTGGTTATCCTAAAGGAAACCATAAGTATAGTACTTATAAATCTCACAAGAGAACAATTAGATTGTTGCTCGCCATGTGGTTTTCCTAAGAGAAATACCAATATGCAGTGGTAAGTGGGAGGCTAGTAAAACTCAATGAAAAATTGGAGTAATACTGTTCGAGGCACGAAATCCTTAATGTAAACAAATAGTTCATCAAGGATGAAACTATTCCATTAATCTTCGAATACACAAGAACCACGTAGATCAGAGAGAGTCAGAAAACAATATGTGGTATGGGTTTCTGATCTCACCTAATAAAGATGTTAATCTTTTAAGGTATACAACTGATTACGTATGAGGTAGTGATACAAGGTATCGACTCCCTATTATGACAAGTGTCATGAGTCCGAAATGGATTCCATGTATATCAACAAGTTTGGATACTAGTTGATGTACCATAAGACATTGTGCCTATTGGTACTTTATAAGTCTTCAAGGAAGACAAACATGGAAGGCAACATACCAACGTACTAAGCTAGGCTTGTAAAGAAAAGGTAGAGTTATCAACATTGTGTTGATTCCGACGAAACCTTTTACCTGTTGCCATTGTAAATCTATTTGGATAATGCTTGCTAAAGCTGTGTATTTCATTTATGAAATATGACAGCTTAAAGGAAAATCGCTTTCCTGAAAAGGAAACCTTTCGGAGGATGTTTATAACATCCTGTCGGTTTTGTCGTACCATAACAAGCAAACAAGGTTTGCAGGTTATTCGATCCATTTTTGGATTGAAGCAAGCATAGGTTCTAGGAATTATCGTTTTGATGTAATCATAAAGGAGTATGATTTAATTCAAAACAAAATGATTCTTGTGTATATAAAAGGGTTAGTGGGAGTGCACTGACACGAATGTCATTTAAGATAATGATAATATGTCATTTCTTGGAAATGATATTCCCATAAAATAATCGGTGAAAGCTTGGCTTTCCTGATAACGACTATGAGTCGTAACAAAGGTATTATACAATAGTATAACGGTACAGTGAGGTTGAAATCTTCCAAGCAAGATACTGTTGCCGAATAAACAACAAATGCGGATTATTGCTGCAGCTGAGGCAGCAATAGAAGCCATTTGGATCGATAATAAATCTAATTAGATTAGATATAGTTCTGTTAGCGGCTGAGCTAGGCGTCAGCACAGGCTAAAGAATTAATGGTCTCATCGACGATCCAGATATATACTTCGATATTCATCTGATTCGTTCGGATCATACATCATGGCGATGTGATGATCGTGTAAATCGCGTCAGACGATAATCATGCAAATTCGCTGATGAAAGCTTTCCTCAGCAATTTGAGCCAAACAGTATATAGTTCGGGTGTCAGACACTCGAGTGACTGGCTATAGGCCAAGTGGGAGATTGTTGGACAGTTATGACCCATAGCGTCACTATTTGTACAGATCACGGTGTTGTTGTACAAATTAACTATGTGACAAAGGAGATTGCACTCTCATCGTTTGTGATTAGATCACCATAGATGTATAAATGAAGAGAGGTCCTATGATTAGTTCCTGGATTGAGAATGATATGAGACAGTATCAGTCCACGAAGGATTAATCATTAAATATCCCTAGCCGGAGTATATCAAGACAGGACATCGATAATGCGGAATAGGCTAGTATTGCACTTGTGCGCGTTGTGAGGGCACAACGACATAGTTCTCATATATTAAGTATTGGATACTTATGCAAGTGCGATAGGAGGTTGTGTTTCACCGATGGTACGGGAAACAGCTTCGCTCTGGATAGACCCCTCGGAATCCCATTGGTATTATGACTATGTGTCTATGGGAGTCCGACATCTGGGTAGGTGTATTTGGTCTTAACCTGAGACTTGCACCGCTAATGCTTACGACAATCAATATACTTTAGTTGAGGTCGTCTAGGACTCTAACCGGTTCTGTGTACGCCAACTGCTAAGTATATTGAGAATCGTAGAGTATTGGGTGTGATGTCAAGACGGAAGTATCACTTCAGTCATAGTGGAGATGATGTCACGCAGGATACGGTATTAGTGCTCTTAAGTGTTGCGCAACCATCGGGATATTATGACTAGGTCATGCATATCCGATTATAAAGACTAGTTACCAGACATCCGACATGTGCTTCGGACGGGGCAGACACTTATCCAGCCCCAGCCCTAGCACGTGACTCTCCGATACTGGGCCGATATACACAATACTTGGTATACTACGCTTGATACAGATCTTAAATATTCTTAGATGGATATGTCCAGAGAATTGGGTAGACTTGGTGCTTTGCTAGAAGCCAACCTTGTCTTGTAAATCGGTAAAACGTAGTACTTGGTACTCACGTGTTCGGATAGTCCGATGACCGATTTGACTACCAACATATCCGGGGATCTCATGGGTCGCTTCCCAAAGATTCACCGATGACGTATGACTCGCACTTATATTAATCTGGGATTAATAAGATGAGAGAGAAAATTAATCTGGGATTAATTACAGAGATATTTTATCCGGGATAAAATATCAATTTAAAGAGAGAGAATGATTAATTTGGAATTAATCGATTAATTAATATATTTGATATATTAAAAGAAATTGGATTTCGACGCGGATTAATTTAGAATTAATTCGTTAGCGACGTGAATAGTGATTTCGCTAGGCGTAATCATTTAATTACGACGCGACAGAAAATTCGTTAATTTAGAATTAGCGAATCCGAGCCCGAGATTATTTACGAGCGCATTCGCATTTCGAATTCGAGCGCGGCTCGTCAAATCAAGCGTCAAATCGTTTGTCGCATCAAGCATCAAATCATGTCACTTTGAGTGATGTGACAATTGATGGATTGATTGAGTGATGTGAGTGATGTGACTTGATGGGAGTTGTTGAAAAGCTTTTTTAAAAGCTTGAGTGACATATATTAATTTAATATTTTGGTAAATGTTGAAATTGATTTTAGAAATCATTACTACTTTTAATTTTTCAACTCTCTCTCTCACGTTGGTTTCATTTTGGAGCCAAAATTATCTCCATCTTTCACGCCATTCTCTTCTTCTACAAAGGCAGTTAACTGCCGTGAGTGTTGAAGAAAAATGGAGGGAAGCAAGTGTGTTTTGTGGCAAAACAAGAGTGCTAGCACATTCCGGGATCAATGCGAAGGTGATAGGAAAGCTTACCCATGAGCTGGGATTCAAATGATGAAGCTTGGAGCTTCAAATCTTGAAGATAAGGGGCGAATTACACTGTTCACAGCAGCCCACTGCCGCCCATTACAGTGTGCAGAATTTCATTTTTGTTGCCTCCTTCGTCGCTCAACCGCTCGATGTAAGTATTCCGCACTTCCGTCGTTGTATTCACTTGTGTATCATGCTTGAGTTTTGATCTTGGGACCTATAGAAACTCCAACAGAGGCAAGCAAACGGTACTCAGTTGAAGTGTTTGAGAAAGGAAGAAGCTCAACATATAATGGAAGAAATACACGTCGGGGTATGTGGTCCGCACATGAACGGGTTGAATCTGTCCCGCAAGATAGTGAGACAAGGTTTTTATTGGTCAACCATGGAGACAGATTGCGCGAAGATGATGAAGCACTGTCATGACTGTCAAGCACACGGTAATTTGAATCACTTACCGCACACAGAGTTGCACGGGTTGTCAGAGCCGTGGCCTTTCTCAGCATGGGGGATTGATATGATTGGGGAAATTCGACCGAATGCATCAAATGGGCATCGCTTGATAGTAGTGGTAGTAGATTACTTCTCGAAGTGGGTGGAAGCCGAATCATTCCGCAATGTTACAGCAAAGCAGATGGCAAAGTTTATAGCTCGGAACCTCACTTGTCGGTATGGTATGCCGCATCATGTAGTGACAGACAATGGGGTCCAGTTTCAAGGAGAGACGAAGGCAATGTTACAAAGGTATGGGATAGGCCACCACAAGTCGTCACCGTACAGGCCGCAGGCAAATGGGGCAGTTGAGGCAGCCAACAAGACTATAAAGACAATTTTAGCCAAGATGACAGAAAATTGCAGAGATTGGGCCGAGAAATTACCGTATACTTTGTGGGGGTACAGAACATCAGTAAGAACAGCAAAAGGGGCCACACCTTACTCTTTGGTCTATGGAATGAAAGCAGTATTGCCGGTAGAAGTGGAAATACAGTCTATGAGGGTATTAACAGAGGAAGAATTACCGGAACAGGATTGGGCCGCACAGAGGTTTGATCAGTTAGCACTATTGGATGAGAAGAGAACGAAGTCTTTGTATCACATGCAGTTGTATCAGAAGAGACTAGCCCGAGCATTCAACAAGAAAGTACGTCCCACCAAGATCAGAAAAGGTGATTTGGTACTTAAGCAGTCAAGGCCGTCGACGACAGATCCAAGAGGAAAGTTCAGACCAAACTGGGAAGGACCTTACATATTGCAGAAGGTAATGGGAAATGGAGCAATGAAGCTATCAGACTTGGAGGGGAACGAGTTCACCGAGCCGATCAACGTAGACAGATTGAAGCAATACTTTTCTTGAAGGGGAGAAGACCGAGCAGTTACCACGGGAATTAGCAGAAGACCTAACCCAACGGAATAAGAAAATCATTCATGCATACACGTAACATTGCATTCTCTTCGTGTTTGTTTCTGTTTTGTGTTCGCTGGTTCGAAGAAAGGAGAAAGCGGCAGAAATGAGCCAAACAGCGTCAACGCAATTTCAGTTTTTGGGATGAGTCCCAAGGGGCGAGGCCCATATCAGCTTGGGGGCGAGGCCCATATCATGTCAACTCCGGGTATGGAGACACATCATCAGTTCGAGGGCGAGGTCCCTATGGTCAGCGGTGTTGGGTCGAGGTGCCCCCATTGTCGGTTGTAGTTCCGGGTCGAGGTGCCCAGGGTCGAGGTACCCACTACATCATCAGTTCGAGGGCGAGGTCCATATGGTCAGCGGTGTTGGGTCGAGGTGCCCCCGTTGTCGGTTGTAGTTCCGGGTCGAGGTGCCCAGGGTCGAGGTACCCACTACATCATCAGTTCAAGGGCGAGGTCCCTATTGTCAGCGGTATTGGGTCGAGGTACCCAGGGTCGAGGTGCCCCCGTTGTCGGTTGCAGTTATTGGGATGCGTCCCAGGATCGAGGTCCGCTGTAGCACCAACTCAGCTCGAGGCAGCAGCCGAGCCAGGTAAGTGAAAATGCATTGCATAACTTTGATAGGATTGTTCAAAGTCACATACTGCACAAGTCCCATCAAAGTGGGGGCAACTGTAGGCATTGCAGTTTCGCATGTGAAACCCGATGATGAGTCTCAGTTGGATGCACTACCTTTTTAGCTAAGGATATTGCGGGAAATGGAGGTCGGAAGGGGAAATTAAGAATAAGTACGTCATCAAGTTCATTTCACAAGTTCACTGTCTTCGTTAGTGCTGCGTTCGTTACTTCGTTCGAACGTCAGGCAGATTGCGGACGTCCGTGTAGCGTTCGAATGGGCGTTCGAACGGAGTCGGTATTTCTGGTTTTGCTGCTAGCCTCGCACCCTAGCCCAATTAGCCCCCCAAAGCCCATAAAACACATCCCAATTTAATTAAATTAAACATTAATTATTAAATAAAATATTTAAACCATTTACCAATTAAATAAAACATAAAATATAATCATACCTAATAAAGATAAATCAAATATATTAACTTCCTAACTAAACAAATCACATACTAAATTAAAAAGATGGCATGCCTAATTAAAATCAATCATAATAAATTAAATATATTGACTTCCTATTCTAGCCAAATTTTGTCCCCCATCAAATCCCTTGCTTTCCTTGTCTAACACCAAATCATATCTCTCTTTAATGCCAAAATCTCTTCCTTGTGAGACAAGGTGAAACCCTAGCCCTTCTCTATATAAACAACCCCTAACCAAGACATGCATCCTCTAGCTTATACAGATAACTCACACAAAAATCACAACACAAACCATTCCCTTCATCTCCTCCACTCCATAACCGAAAACAGCACCCCCCAAACCTCTACCCATCACCGAAAATCTCCCCCATACAGCAGCCCTCCATCACCGAAAATATACCTCCAAATAGCAGCCCAAACACACCCCAAACAGCCCTTGAAACACGCCTGGACAGCAGCCCAAACCACTCCCAAAACAGTCCCTAAAATCCCTTAAAACAGTAACATAAACTGCACTTATAATCCTTGAAATAACCACACAAATCCACACTAAAAAAACTACGAAAAACACTCGAAACAGTTCGTTGAAACGTCAAAACAGGTGACCTGAACAGGGAGTAGCAAAGCAGAGACCGAACAGCAGCAGAACGGAGACCGAACAGCAGCAGAACGGAGACCGAACGACAAGCAAAACAGCAAAAAGTGAGCTAGGACGCTAGACCAGTGAACCGGAGAAGTTGAGGAGCTGTACCCTTTCCGACGTCCGTGAAACGCAAGCCCGAAAGTTGGCAAAAAGGTTAGACCTGAGGGTATTTTTCACACTCGTTTTTTTTTGTTTTGTTTTTTATTTGTATTATCTATTGAGTATTGCTTGCATGATTGTCATGTTGAAATGCATGTTGTGGCCCTTGAGTAGATAAATATGCATGAATTATGAGATGTTGTATGTTGTGGCTTTGGAATAAAATGAGAGATGTGTCAGCTCTCGCGGTATATCGGATGGAAACCCGGACATAAATTTCATAGCCGATTCCGAATGGACGGTAGTATAATCTGTACTCAGGATACAACTCCACGTATCGCTTGAGTAAACGGCACCCTCTTTTTTGTTTTGTGTTGCTTTGGTTTATTTATTTTTTCGTCACTTGAATTCTGCATGTTGCTTATTTATGCATGATTCAATCGAGCGCATGGGCTTAGTAAGTTGAATGAAAGATCCCCTACGGGGAGGGGTTAAAGCACTTTACCACGATGCTTTGCCGCGCCGGTTGATGTGTGTTCGGTTGAATGCAAGATACGTTCAATCGGGCATACTAAGTTTGATATTATTGCTTTTAATTCTTTGTATGCATGATTCAATCGAGCGCATGGGCTTAGTAAGTGGAATGAAAGATCCCCTACGGGGATGGGTTAAAGCCCTTTACCACGATACTTTGCCGTACCGATTGATGTGTGTTCGGTTGAATGCAAGATACGTTCAATCGGGCATACTAAGTTTGATATTATTGCTTTTAATTCTTTGTATGCGTGATTCAATCGAGCGCATGGGCTTAGTATGTGGAATGAAAGATCCCCTATGGGGAGGGGTTAAAGCCCTTTACCACGATGCTTTGCCGCGCCGGTTGATGTGTGTTCGGTTGAATGCAAGATACGTTTAATCGAACATACTGAGCTTGACATTGTTGTCTTTATTCTTTGTGTTGCATGCATCAGGTCTGGTTCCGTTCGAGCGGGTTATCGAACGCTACACGAACGCGAACTTTCTGTTTACCGTTCGAACGCATTCTCGAACGCTATGCGAATGCACACGCACTTTCTTTGTCTCATCATGCATCAGGTCTGGTTCCGTTCGAACGTGTTATCGAACGTTATACGAACGCGAACCTTCTGTTTACCATTCGAACGCATTCTCGAATGCTACGCGAACGCACACGCACTTTCTTAGTCTTATCATGCATCAGGTCTGGTTCCGTTCAAACGCGTTCTCGAACGCTACACGAACGCGAACCTTCTGTTTACCGTTCGAACACGTTTTCAAACACTACGCGAACGCGCACCCACTGAACTGAGTTATTTTCATCAGATTTCATACATAGTTTTCCTAGTAGCTATCCCCACATGTATGAATACAATGTGTTTAATGTATTACAATTCATATACCTATGTTATGATAACATTTGAGTATTATTTCTTGTGGTATATCGGATGGAAACCCAGACATAAATTCCGTAGCCGATTCCGAATGGACGGTAGTACGGTCTGTATTTGGGATACAATTCTACGTACCACTTGAGAAGGTGCTCACGTGTGTGCTTGTGTGGTTAGTATGTGTGCTTGTGTTTTCTTGAATACAATATGCCAATGAAGTTGTATGTTTATCGCTCCTTTGATGTACTTCCAAGCTTGCAATCTTAGATGTGAAATATAAGTGTAAGTTTTATTTTGTACATGTGAATTTAGAAGCATGATACTCGTGGAAATAAGTGCTACTTAAGCCTGATTAAATTATTACATAAATCCTTTCATTACAAGTGGCATAAGTAAGGGACCATTCCGAACCCAACGGTTTGAGGTCTTCCCTTGCGAGGGGTGAGTGCGGCCTTAAATCTCATTTTCCCGGTTCATACCGGGTGGCGACTCCATGATTCTCCGGTTTAGTCCCCCGTGGCTACTCCGTACTCCCGACCGGGCCGCGAGCCCGGGACAGCATGCGTCGCCCAGTTTCTGTGTCCCACAATTTGATTTAATTACGTCGCAACGGAAAGTTCGTAAATTCGAAATTAGCGAACCCGAGCCCGGGAGTGTTTGCGGGCCCACTCGGATTTCGAATCAAGTTGGACCCACATGTCACATCACTTGTCACTTTAATTAACTTTTTGGTGATGGGTTTTGGTGAAGGAATGATGATGACTTGCCTTACACTCAAGTTGATGGAATGATTGACTATTACCTAAACTTGGTTTTGGTATATGTTTAATTTTGATTTTTGAATATCAAATAACCAAGTCAACATTTTCACTTCATCTCTTTCCTCTCTCAACTCACGGTTTTATAGCAAATTTTTCCCCAAAAATTTTCTTCATTGCCGTGACTTTCCAAGGAGATTTAGAAGATTTGTAGCAAATTTTCTAAGTCTAGCACCAAAAAGGAATCATTCAAAGGTGATAGGGAAACCAATCATAGAGCTTGGAATCCTCTCAAAGCTTGGAGCTTATTCATCTTCAACAAAAAGGGAGTCATCGGCCGAATCTTCAAGGAGCAATTTTTGTTCTTGACGCATCTTAAATCCGTTCATTGTAAGTATGATTCTGTCATACTTCTTTATGTATTCACTTTACATTCCATTACTTATATGATCTTGGATAAGTCTTAGAGACCAACATGTAGTTGATAAAACTTAAATAGTATTGTAAAAAATGAGTATGAAGAAGGAAAATTGGTGTTTGGCCTTGAAAATTGGCGAGCATCACGACGCGTAATAAAAAGATGTCATGTGCCTCGTTCAGCTCATGTGAGCGTCGCAACGCCAAAAAATAGAGAAAGCTCATTATCTCGGTTCTATTTTTTTAGGAAGTCGCGACACTTAATCCTTAGCGTTACGACGTACGAGGGAATCGCGATGCCCAAACCCTTACGTCACGAGGCAGAACCATTAGATGCTCACTGCCTCAGCTGTTTAAGTGAGTGTCGCGACGCCCATGGGCCAGTGTCGTGACGCGTGACCAAATTATTCCAGAGACAGTTTTATCTATTTTAACTATATCCTAAGATGTTAAAAGGCACCCTCGAGGATTCGTATAAATGTCTATTTATGTCATGTTACAAGCATAAATGTCAATCATGAATTACATATTTTATCCTATCAATTACAAGAAAACTAACAGTTTCATTGACTTTCGATCGATGCCAAAGTACTCGGAGATCATTTATGCCATGTATCATGCCTGACTTGTCGTAACACTATGAATGGAGTAGTTTTTATTGTGGTTTCAAGATATTACTTTCTAGTTCCTTGATTTTAAATGAGTTTTATCAAGAGTTTACTAAAATATACCAATTTTATATGACTTGAGAAGTTTTGATGATGAAAATGATTTCAAAAGTATGATTTTATGATTTAAGGGCATGTAGGAAAACCCCACCTCAGTTGTAACTTGGAATTAACGGATACAGATAACGTGTACACACATAGTTAAGGACTGGGGGACGGCGAGACGTAACACCCCATAGATCCTAGATTCAGGGTTAGAAGGGTAGCATGGATCGACACCCTCGGCTCTAGTTCAGTGGCTTGGGGGACGACGAGACGTAACGCCCCAAGACAACTAGTTTAGGCGTATTGGGGATGGCGAGAAGTAACTCCCCCATGTGTCAGATTTGCTTCAGATTTTCAGATATTACAGACAGTTGAATTTGACAAATGATTTTTCATAAAAATTTTGAAAGGAAATACTTGAATTAAGTTTTATAATTTCAGAAAATAGCTTTTTATCATGAATATTTGACCTAATGTTACTTGTACTATTTTCTGGTTTTACAGCTCCACTCACTGAGTTCTTTGGGACTCACCCCCACTCTACAGTTTTACAGGATCTTCCTGCTGGTAAGCCACAACCATACTTTGGAGACATGGACTAGGGACAAGAGTAGCACTACAGTCACTAGTCACATGGGTCCATCATGTTAGATCTACATTCACATATAATGTAGCTTTTGTTATGGTTTTCTTTTGATGTATTACAGTCATATAAATTTCAGAGGAGTTTGTAAAGTTTATCCAGATAATGTAAAGTTTAGGTGATAGTAGAATATATTGCATGTCGATAGCCTTCCCGGATTTGGGGTATTATAAAGAT
Source organism: Zanthoxylum bungeanum (assembly GCA_019454045.1). Taxonomy (NCBI): domain Eukaryota; kingdom Viridiplantae; phylum Streptophyta; class Magnoliopsida; order Sapindales; family Rutaceae; genus Zanthoxylum; species Zanthoxylum bungeanum. The sequence goes on along the minus strand of SKCR01022956.1, from coordinate 64,045 downwards.
GGTATCAGAGCATGGTATAGGGAGTCAGTGACTATAGTGGGATAGTAGCAATGTCTTATATATGTAATATACCTGGGATACTAATATATAAGGGGATGTTTCTCTAGTATTCATGTCCCGAAGTATGTCTCATTCTTATTGGTTATAATTTCCTAAGAATTCAATTGACACTTTCCTTTCTTGATTATTTAGATAACATGTCACCCAAAGGTAGAACTTGAGTCAAGGGTAGACCTAGGCATGGTAGGGCACCCTAGGTGTAGATCCAGATCACATATCAGTGGCACCTTCCCCTAAGCCAAATAGGGGATAAAAAGTTAAGTCTGTACATGAATGTGTTGGATAATATGACCCATAGCGTCACTATTTGTACAGATCACCGGTGTGTTGTACAAATTAACTATGTGACAAGGAAATTGCACTCTCATCATTTGTGATTAAATCACTATAAATGTATAAATGAAGAGAGGTCCATATGATTAGTTCCTAGATTGAGATGATATGAGACAGTATCAGTCCACGAAGGATTAATCATTAAATATCCCTAGCCGGAGTATTATCGAGACTGGACATCAATAATGCGGAATAGACTAGTATTGTACTTGTGCGTGTTGTGAGGGCACAACGACATAGTTCTCATATATATAAGTATTGGATACTTATGCAAGTGCGATAGGAGGTCGTGTTTTCACGATGGTACGGGAAACAGCTTCGCTCTGGATAGACCCCGCGGAATCCCATTGGTAGTATGTCTGCGTGTCTATGGGAGGCCGCATCAGGGTAGGTGTATATGATCTTAACCTGAGACTTGCATCGCTAGTACTTGCGACAATCGGTAAACTTTGGTTTTGGTGGTTGGGGGACCTAAACTGGTTCTGTGTTCACCTCTCTCTGGGTTTATCAGGAATCGTAGTGTACTGGGTGTGATGTCAAGATGGAAGTGTCACTTCAGACATTTGGAGTTGATGATCGCGCAGGATACAGAACTAGTACTCTATAAATAGGTTGCAACCGTCGGGACAATATGACTAGGTCAGGATTGCCCGATTCAAAGAGACTAGTTGCTTGATGTCCGATATATGTTTCGTACAGGGCAGACACATTTCCAGCCCCAGGCCTAACATGTGATCGTCCGATACTGGATCGATATACGCAATACTACGGTATACTACGCTTGATACAGATCTATATATTCCTGTAAGAATATTTCTGGAGAATTGGGTAGGCATGGCGCTTGCTAGAAGCCAACCTTGTCTTGTAAATCGGTATAAACGTAGTACGAGGTACTTACGTGTTCGGACAGTCCGACGATCGTATTTACTGCCAACATATCCGGAGATCTCATGGGTAGGTTCCTGAAGATTCACCGATGACGTATGACTCGCACTTGATTAATCTGGGATTAATTAGAAAAGAGAGATAGAATTAATCTGGGATTAATTCGATGAGAGAGAAAATTAATCTGGGATTAATTACGGAGATATTTTATCTCGGATAAAATATCGTTAAAGAGAGAGAACGATTAATTTGGAATTAATCGGTAAAATTAATATATTCGATATATTAATCGAAATTGGATTTTGACGCGGAATTAAAATTAGATTTTAATTCGGGCGAACGAATTAATTTAGAATTAATTCGTTAGCGACGTGAATAGTGAATTCGCTAGGCGTAATCATTTAATTACGACGCGACGGGAAATTCGTTAATTTGGAATTAGCGAACCCGAGCCCGAGAGTGATTGCGAGCGCATTCGCATTTCGAATTCGAGCGAGGCACGCGAGTCGCATCAAGCGTCAAATCGTTTGTCACATCATGCGTCAAATCAATTGTCACTTTGAGTGATGTGACTTGACAACATGTCACTTTTTTAAGTGATGTGATGTGACTTAAAGTAAAAAGTAGAAAAAACATTTATAGACTTTTGCTTTTTACTTTTGATAATGATTTATATATATTTATTTTGTTTTTGGAAAATAAATTATATATATAAACTTATCATTCTCTCTCTCCAACATGCAAGACACGGTCTTCCTCTTTTCCCTCTCTTTTTCCTCTCCTCTCCTTCACGGCTTCACTGCCGATTTTGCTTAAAATTTTTTCTGGTTTCACCGAAAATTTGAGAAGCAAAATGGAAGATGTACAAGTGCTAGCACACCTTGAGTGATACATAGGTGATAGGGAAGTGATTCTTTGAGCTTGGAAAGCTTGAAGCTTGGAGCTTCAATGGAGTTCATGCATGGCCGATTCTTGGAGGAACCAAACCAGTCCAAACCGAGCAGCCCACTGTCAAGGAAAGCTACTGCCGAGCTCAATGGAGGATGAAAACGCAGCTTGTGTTCTTCCTAACATCAAACCCATCAATGTGAGTATATTCCGCACCTCCTTTGATGTGTTCATATGCGGTTTTTGTGCATGATTTGTTGATCTTGGAACTTTGATTGAACTCTTACAATGGTATCAAGAGCTATTGATGCATGAAACCGAATTAGGGTTCTTGAGCAAATTGGGGCTTTTGATTTTAGCTTGATTCTGACAAATTGATTGTTCAATAATGTTTGTATATGATCTAATTGTGAGTTATATGAATCAATTGATAAAAAATTGATTGGATTGATTTTCCCCAATTTGCTTATTTTGGTCAAACTTTAATTTGGGTAAACTCGATTTAGGCATGATTTGGTTGAATTTTTGATGAAGTATGCTTGAATGAGGTTGAATTGAAGTTGTGCATGATCAATTTCAAGAAAATTGGATTGGATCATTTTCCCCAAATTGGAGGCTTGGCCGAAAATTGCATAAACCCTAATGTCTTGGTAATTTTGTTTTGTTTGATCATTGGATGACTTAAAACAATTGGTTAATGTTGTTTTGAAGTTCAATGGATTGAATTTTGATTTGGAACATTTTTTTCCTTTTAAAGTGGCTTGGCCGAATCTTAATGAACATGAAATTCATTGTGATTTTTTGTTTTAATTCATTGGATGAATTGAATTGATTTGGGAAATGATGATTGTGGATTCAATTGGATTGAAACCGAATCGAATTGAAAAACCCCTAATTGCCGAGACTTGAAAGCATGTAAATTGGTTTTGATTTTAATTGAATTGTGTTGGACACTATTTGGTTGTTAAAGTGCATGATTAATTAGGCTAATTGATGTTTTAGAAATGTTAATTGGGTAATTGATTGTGTATTACACTTAGGTTAATTAATTGTGAAATTTGGAATTTTATAAGTTAATTAATTTGGGCTTGATTTTGGAAATTGGGCTTGTTAGGTTGTAATTGGGCTTTTGGGCTTTGTTGTAACAAAGTTGGGTTTAGGCAAAATTGGTTGGATCCAATTAGGCCAAAACCGAATCCAAAAGGTCCAATTATGACTTAATGGACCTTATTATTTAATTGGGCCTAATGGGCCAAATTAATTTAAAGGCTTATGGGGTAACTCCCGGATTGGGTTTTGGTTGTTCGGTTTGACCTGAGTTGACCAAAAGTCCACGCCTTATAGAAATTAATTAAAAGCCCATTGGACTTTAATTAAATAAAACATTAGATGTTAATCGGGCTTTAAGACCCGTTGCGATTAAATTTGGAATTTAAGTCGTAAAGGTTCGTTAATAAAAGTGTAATATTTAAATTTGGAATTAAATAGTGAATTAGAATTAAATGCGTATTAAATTGGATTTAATTATGTAGTTTAATTTAATTCAAGAATTCGTACTTTGAGTACTTATTCGCAAAACGAGTTTGACTCGAACAAAATCAAATCTTTGTTTGAACATTGGATGATCACTAATAATCAAGATTATTAATTTGATTGATTGATTGATAACATGCTTGTATGAATACATGGTTGTGATGTTTGAATAATGTATATCGGATGGATATTAGTCGGGTTGGGCGATTTTGGAAATTGTAATAAATTTGATTTATTAAATTGGACCTCGCGTGTCCAGCCTTCTTTTATTGTCTCTTTGTATTCTCTTCTCACCTATCCCCTCAATGTAAATGAGGTTTCTCTTATTGTTTTATGTAATTGGGTAAGAGTAGAATAGTGCTAGCGGGGAGAGGAAGGGAGTGATTTGTTCTAGGAACAAGTTGTTTGTTCATCATATCCATCGTATCGCTATTACTTTACTTTACGCGCTTTATGATGTTTAGAAGCATGCTTAAGGGTGTATGATGATGAGACCTAACAAAGATAAATTAATTGGTTGCCAATTACAAAACACGAAAAATCCTCAAACAATATTAAGCGATTTTCCTTCCATTGAATGATTCTTGTTCAAGATCCGAAGTTGGCATTGGTTTGTTTGGCCAAAGTCAAGACCTTTGTCAATCAAGGATGTACTTGAATCATGAGAGTTTTGTTGCATATCGGTGTCTTGTCCAAATCGTGATTTTTATTGGCCAAAGTCAAGATCACTTTTTGTCCAATGACATTGATTACGAAACTTTCCTCGTCAATGGGTCCCGCTTAACTGGAATCATTAGGTTTGTTTTTGGCCAAAGCCAAGGCCTAGATGATTCGGAGGAGGGTTAGGAAAATGTAATGGATACATTGACATTATACATATGTTTGGGACTTGGATGTCCACCTAACCGGATCTAGGAATTGGATGAGATCCAATTGATCATAGAGATCTACCTAAGTTAAATAGCATACAGCTTTTATTGGCCAAAGTCAAGGTTGTGTGTTATTTAACGGGATCCTAGCCCACTAGGAAATGCGATTTCCCGAGTTCTCCACAAGAGGGTTAGAGACTTGAAGAAAATAGTGGGAGGCAAGAATTGAATTTGCAATACTCGTTCAATTACTCGCCTATACGCGCTCATTTAAATTATTTCGTCATTAGATTAAATGTTAGTTAGACTAATATTTAAATTGTTGTTTTAATAAACAGTTGGACTGTATTATACTTGATTATATATAATTGGATTATATTAATCAATATATTTGAATTAATTATTTCAGTTTACAGTTGATTTTATAATTGGATTATAGTAATCAATGTAATTGAGGTTAATTAATTTGGATTATATTTGATTATATAGTTGGACTATTATAATCATTATAATATATAAAGTACCACTAATCGTTGATTAAATAGTTGGACTATTGTAATCAAGATAAAATTGAAAAATTGGATATTTAAAATATAATCTAGGATTAAAATATTTTAAATGATTTAATTTTCAAATTGGGAATAAATAATAAGTTACTTTATTTGATAAAATAACTTATTATACCTTAAGCCCAAAATTAAGCAAGATAAGTAGAGCATAAAATCTTTGGAAGATTTTTGTGATGATGACTTTAATGCTTAATTTAATATACTTGTCATAAATCTAATTTTGGATTTAAGAAGTATTAAATTGCAATTTATAATTCTTGGAGAATTAATTGACTATTCATGTAAAGTCAAAGTTTGCAATTGGGCATGTTGCACGAGGTGCACATTCCTTTCAATATTCTAAAAAACCCAAGGCTTGGCCTAAGGTTCCTAAAATATTGAAAATGATAATTGACATATCCCAAAGTGACTACCATTTGGATATGGAAGACACGAAGGAATTATAGAAAGGGCGAGGCTCTAACTTTAAAAATGTTTGTCTTAGTTATGTTCACAACTAGTATTGAAATTAGATTTTAAATACTTAGTGTGGTACATAAAATATATGTATTGATGTTCAGAATTCTGCTTTAAGCAGATATGACTTCAAGCTGAGATTCCTCTGCGAATCGGAAACGGGACGAAAGTCGCTGTTTCGACCGTAGATACCTAAGTTTAGGAACTACCCTTCGGGTATGTACTTGAATTAGGAACTGTTATAATGTAACTAGTTTGACTAGAGACATTATCTCTTTATCAGTGTTTAATCCGTTGCGGATAAAACCTTTATATTCTAGAACACTAAAGTGTTTTATTATATAAAGATGATACTGAGATAACACATTAGATGTGAATAACAGAATTTATATTTTGAATATAAATAAAAATCTCAAACATATAAATTGACAAATAAATAGCTCAAATTGATTTGATCAATAGAGACTTATTTGTGGCATTGTTGTCTATGACACAATTTAATTAGACTCGTATATCCACACTTTTGAAGAGTGGGTACTAGGACTGATTTGACTATTCAAATAAGGTCTGCGAATCTAGTTTATTAGGTAAAGTACCTAAAATACTATTTGCTTGGTAATAGTGTAAGTGCCACCGATCTGTTAGCCCTATTCATGGTGAAGTTAGTGGGCCCATATCTAGCTAGGCTAGATGTGAACATGAATATTTCGTGACCTTAACGGATGTGGCATCACGTTACGGTTATGTGTATCTTTTGAAGAACACAAATCAGAAACTTTAAAGTTTCGACACGAAGTAAATAAACAGATCGGCTATAGTATTATTCCGCCACGGTAAAACCGTAATGAAAAATACTTAAGCAGTAAGTTTCGTACATACATGAAAGAGTACGGTATTCTTTCATATGAGGACTCCTCCCGAGACACGTCAGTTAGACAGTGTGTCCGAACGGATTAACCGAATCATGTTAGACATGATAAGGCTAATCACGAGTCACTCTGAGCTATTGCTTCCTTCAATAGGATATGTACTAACAGTGCAAAACTCATTTAGAATAAGGTTCCATATAAATCTGTTTGACAGATATCATATAGGATATGAACAGGAAGAAACAAGGTTTCTCATTCCTGATAATTTGGGTATGCCAGGTATAACGTATGGATGATACCAAACTAAGGACCCAAATTGGATAAGTTGCCAATATAGGTTATCCTAAGGAAACCATAAGTATAGTACTTATAAATCTCACATGAGAACAATGTGATTGTTGTTCACCATGCGGTTTTCCTAAGAGGAATACCGATATGCAGTGTCAGTGGGAGGATAGTGATACTCGATGAAAATCGGAGTAATACTGTTCAAGGCACGAAGTCCTTAATGGAACACAAATAGTTCATCAATGATGAATCTATACCATTAATCTTCAAATACACAAGAAACTGCGTAGATCAGAGAGAGTCAGAAACAACCTGGGGTATGGGTTTCTGATCTCACCTCATAAAGATGTTAATCTTTTAAGGTACACCAACTGATTACGTATGAGGTAGTGATACAAGGTATCGACTCCCTATTTTGGCAAAGTGCCATGAGTCCGGAATGGATTCCATGTTTAACAACTATTTTGGATACTAGTTGTTATACCACGAGGCATTGTGCCTATGGTACATTAAATGTCTTCAGGAAGACATACATGGAAGGCAACATACCAACGTACAAAGCTGGGCTTTTGACGGAAAGGTATCGTTATCAACATTGTGTTAATAACGGTTCAACCTTTTACCTGTTGCCATGGTAAATCCATTTTGAAGATGCTTGTTGATAACTGCATATTTCATTTATGAAATGTGTCAGTTGCAGATCAAAATCGGTTTCCTGAAAAGGAAACCTTTTGGAGGATGCTTTCAACATCCTGACGATTTTTGTATAACCGACAAACAAGGTTGCGGTGTTATTCGATCCATGTTTGGATTGAAGCAAGCATAAAGTTCTTGGAACTGACGTTTTGAAATAATCATAATAGTTTATGATTTGACTCAAAACGAAATAATTCTTGTGTATATAAGGAGGTTAGTGGGAGAGGGCACTGACAATGAAATTCCCATAAAAACAATCGGTGAAAGCTTGGCTTTCATAAGAAATTCTCCGTAGAATTCTGGGGAGTAACAACCTTTATTCAAGGAATAAAGATCTACTGGGCTAATTTTGGAGTTGGTAACACTCTCTGAGAATTGTACATTTAAAATGTACTTATATTGTGTCTCATATGCTTTGAGCATATGGAGTCACAATGGTCAATCCAAGTGATAGTCACTGGATTGAAGATTAAGAACATCTGTTAGTATCTGAGAGACTAAGATGTTGTCTTAAACTATGGAGATGGAGAACTTGAAGTGACTGGGATCACTGCTGCAAGTTTCCAAACCGGTAAATATTGCGGTACTATGAAGTTTGAACACTGGGACAGTGAGCTGGACATCTTCCGAGCAAGATAACTGTTGCCGAATTAACAACAAAAGCGGATTATTGCTGCCCAGCTGAGGCAGCAATAGAAGCCATTTGGATCGATAATAAATCTAATTAGATTAGATATAGTTCTGTTAGCAGCTGAGCTAGGCGTCAGCACAGGCTAAGAATTAAAGGTCTCATCGACGATCCAGATATATACTTCTATATCATCTGATTCGTTCGGATCATACATCGTGGCGATGTGATGATCGTGTAAATCGTGTCAGACGATACTTAAGCAAATCCGCTGACGAAAACCTTTCCTCAGCAATTTGAGCGAATTGTACATAGTTCGGGTGTTAGACACTCGAGTGACTGTGCTATGTGCAAAGGGGAGATTGTTGGATAATATGACCCATAGCGTCACTATTTGTACGATCACGGTGTGTTGTACAAATTAACTATGTGACAGGAAATTGCACTCTCATCATTTGTGATTAAATCACTATAAATGTATAAATGAAGAGAGGTCCATATGATTAGTTCCTGGATTGAGATGATATGAGACAGTATCAGTCCACGAAGGATTAATCATTAATATCCTAGCCGGAGTATTATCGAGACTGGACATCAATAATGCGAAATAGACTAGTATTGCACTTGTGCGTGTTGTGAGGGCACAACGGCATAGTTCTCATATATATAAGTCTTGGAACTTATGCAAGTGCGATAGGAGGTCGTGTTTCACCGATGGTACGGGAAACAGCTTCGCTCTGGATAGACCCCGCGGAATCCCATTGGTAGTATGTCTGTGTGTCTATGGGAGGCCGCATCAGGGTAGGTGTTATATGATCTTAACCTGAGACTTGCATCGCTAGTACTTGCGACAATCGGTAAACTTTGGTTTTGGTGGTTGGGGGACCTAAACTGGTTCTGTGTTCACCTCTTCTGGGTTTATCAGGAATCGTAGTGTACTGGGTGTGATGTCAAGATGGAAGTGTCACTTCAGACATATGGAGTTGATGATCGCGCAGGATAAGAACTAGTACTCTATAAATAGGTTGCAACCGTCGGACAATATGACTAGGTAGGATTGCCCGATTCAAAGAGACTAGTTGCTTGATGTCCGATATATGTTTTCGTACGGGGCAGACACATTCTCAATGCCACCCCAGGCCTAACATGTGATCGTCCGATACTGGATCGATATACGCAATACTACGGTATACTACTTTGATACAGATCTATATATTCCTGTAAGAATATTTCTGGAGAATTGTGTAGGCATGGGCTTTGCTAGAAGCCAACTTGTCTTGTAAATCGGTATAAACGTAGTACGAGGTACTTACGTGTTCGGACAGTTCCGACGATCGTATTTACTGCCAAACATATCCGGAGATCTCATGGGTCGGTTCCTGAAGATTCACCGATGACGTATGACTCGCACTTTGATTAATCTGGGATTAATTAGAAAGAGAGATAGAATTAATCTGGGATTAATTCGATGAGAGAGAAAATTAATCTGGGATTAATTACGGAGATATTTTATCTCGGATAAAATATCGTTAAAGAGAGAGAACGCTTAATTTGGAATTAATCGGTAAAATTAATATATTCGATATATAATCGAAATTGGATTTTGACGCGGAATTAAAATTAGATTTTAATTCGGGCGAACGAATTAATTTAGAATTAATTCGTTAGCGACGTGAATAGTGAATTCGCTAGGCGTAATCATTTAATTACGACGCGACGGAAAATTCGTTAATTTGGAATTAGCGAACCCGAGGCCGAGAGTGATTGCGAGCGCATTCGCATTTTGAATTCGAGCGCGGCACGCGAGTCACATCAAGCGTCAATCGTTTGTCACATCATGCGTCAAATCAATTGTCACTTTGAGTGATGTGACTTGACCAACATGTCACTTTTTTAAAGTGATGTGATGTGACTTAAAGTAAAAAGTAGAAAAAGCATTTATAGACTTTTGCTTTTTACTTTTGAAATATATGATAATGATTTATATATATTTATTTTGTTTTTGGAAAATAAATTATATATATAAGCTTATCATTCTCTCTCTCCAACATGCAAGAACACGGTCTTCCTCTTTTCCCTCTCTTTTTCCTCTCCTCTCCTTCACGGCTTCACTGCCGATTTGCTTAAATTTTTTTCTGTTTCACCGAAAATTTGAGAAGCAAAATGGAAGATGTAAAAGTGCTAGCACACACCTTGAGTGATACATAGGTGATAGGGAAGTGATTCTTTGAGCTTGGAAAGCTTGAAGCTTAGAGCTTCAATGGAGTTCATGCATGGCCGATCTGGAGGAACCAAACCAGTCCAAAGAGCAGCCCACTGTCAAGGAAAGCTACTGCCGAGCTCAATGGAGGATGAAAAACGCAGCTTGTGTTCTTCCTAACATCAAACCCATCAATGTGAGTGTATTTCCGCACCTCCTTTGATGTGTTCATATGCGGTTTTTGTGTATATGATTTGTTGATCTTGGGACTTTGATTGAACTCTTACAGAATGGGGTGCAGGAGATGATGGGGGAAAGACCAGTAGTTCAGACTGATGATGCAGTATGTGGGTTTGTAGCAGATCTAACGATCAGTAATAAGATCTTGTTCAGTTGATTGCCCGACAACAACACCCTCCAGACCTAGCTGAGAGCTGTAGAACCTACAGTTCATATTCCACCACCACCCTATAGGACCTTTACTGGCTCACCATAAAATTATTCCCCCAATTAGACCAGATTCTTCGTTTTCAAGCAGGACTTCCACTCTACTGCATGGACCTCCTCTAGTAACACTTCAGGTGATGGAGAGACATGAGCTGCTAGTTTCTTTGTATGACTTTCGGAAGCTACACCCACCTATATTCTCAGGAGTAGAGTCCTACCCCGACCCTTGTGGGTTTATTGAGGAATCAGATTGTACATGCACCGCCTGGGATTTCATCATCGAAGAGGGCAGTAGAGTTAGTCAGTTTTCAGTTGAAAGATGTAGTCAACACATGGTTTATAGCCTTTTGAGATATTCAGTGACATGGTGCTCCTCCATTGACTTGGTCTGAGTTCAGCACATCATTCTTGTCCAGATTTCCGCCACAGAGTGTTAGAGATGCCAGAGCTCGAGAGTTTGAGCAGTTAGTCCAGGGGGATCAGATGATGATTTCTCAGTATGATATACAGTTTACGCGATTATCCCGTTATGCCCAACATCTAGTTATTATGGAAGAGATGAAGGTGAAAAGATTTTTCAATTGCTTTGAGATTCTTATTTCGGTCTATCCATTTGATAGAGACCACCGCTTATACCCAAGTTTTGGACGCTGCTCTCCAATTTGATGCGCGAGTTAGGGAGAGATTGTAACACCCCGGTGATCCCGAAGACTACTAGTTTTGGATGGTATAATGCATGATGTAAATCATATTCAAATAAGTATGTGCTCATGAAATGAATTTTGGAACATTCAACAAATTCCTTACAATTCTGATGCGGAACTTAGCTTACGTTACTTTCCAAATAGCCCTTAGTATTGGGGGCATAAGATTTTCATACGATCTCTGAGTTTTATGAAATTTATATCGTCGGAAAGATTAGATCGAGACCTATAACTTCCATGTTAGAACGTTTTCCAAATTCAAACCTGAAGTAGGTCAAATTTGCAATGTTCGTGACTGATACAGTGAAATTCAGGAATTAACTAGAAATGAGTAATGTGGCAAGTTTTAGACCATTCATTTACAAACAAAAATCACTTCTAAACACTATAAATAGCAGAGACTATTCATCATCTTCTCTTCTCCCTAAAGTCACGATTTTGACTCCAAAAATAACCTCGAAATTTCTTCTTTCTCATGCCAAGTGGTGAAGGAAAATTGATGAGTTCAAGTTCCCTTCATGCAAGTAAGCTTATTTTTCTTCTCATTTCCTTTAATCTTGAGTTCATGTCATAAATTATTTTCCCCAAATTCGCACATGGAAGAACCCTAGAATCCATTTCTTTATTTTAGCTTTGATTAAGTGGCTAGCATGCATAATTTTGTATTTCATGATAATATAAGAGTGCAATTAGCATCATTTTATGAAATGCCTAAATTTTTCCCAACAAAGGGCATTGACCGAATCATGCATGTAATAGGGGGGATGTGCTTTTGTTATTTGATAATGAATGGTCATGGTTTTTAAAGATGGTGATGTATTGATATGAGTTTAAGTTGTTTGGGAGTTGATAACTCAAGATTATAAAATAGAGCCTTTGATCAAATAGATATGAATATGTTGGGGAAGTATACTTGATGATACTAGATAATGGCCTATTTTGAGTGAAATGAGAAGTGCTTGTGTGAAGGTTATAAGATGGGAGTATTGGAATAACTTGGAGGCTGTAGCAATGGAGGATTTGTGCTAGGCTCTGAAATTGGCTAGCATCGTGACACGTAACGAGCAAAAGCACTCTACTTCAATTTCTGTTTGAGTGGGCATCGCGACGCCAAGAAATTAATGTCGCGATGTGAAATAAATAGAGGCTCTACCTCAGGTCTGAACCAGTGGACGTCGCAACGCGTAATATCTGACGTCGTGACGTGAGACCAATTTCCAGAATCAGATTTAACCCTTCCAAATGCAACCTAGGATGTTAGAGGCCACTCTTATGGTCTCATATCAGCCATATACATGCAATATATCATGTTACAAGCATAGTACGTCTTATAGTGATAATAGTTTCAAAGCATATCCCATAAATTATATTCTAATTAAGTTATCAATTATAGATCATCGTAGAAACCTCAAATTCCTTCGGTGAAGTAAAGTAATGCCAGTCAGATCCCAAATCTGTGAGTGGACCCTTCACCTAAACTGTGTTTACTTATATGTTTCGAATCAAAAACTTACTTTTGAGCACTTAGGGCATTAGCCAAGATTATTTTCAATTGTATTCTGAATAAGAACGTTTTGAGAAATGTTTAGAAAGAAATGATTTTCAAAGCTTGAGATTTATGATTTTTCGAGTCATTGGGGAAAAATCCACCTCAGTATGTAACTTGACTTAGATATGGAATTAATGGATTCAGATATCGTGTGCACAAGAAGCTTTTGACTAGGGATGATTGATGCCCATAGATCCTAGATTTGAGTCTGAACGGTAGCAGATATTCACACCTGACTTCAGATTTGTGGCTTGGGGGACAAAGAGACGTAATATCCCAAGACCACCAGATATTTGTGTACGGGGGGACGCCCTTAAGCACCACATTTTACGTATAGGGGATGGCAACATGTGACGCCCCCATGCGTCAGATGTACAGATACATAGTTTTCATATATGGATTTTTCAGAAATAGATTTTCAGAAATGTATTTCAATAAAAATGATTTTGCAAAAGAGATGAGTTTTATAAAAGAGTTTTCGGAAAAGCTCTCTTCAGAAGAGTTGATTTTTCAAATAAGAAAGAGATTTCAGAAAAGAATATTTTTGGGGAGGATTTAAGTTTTTTAGAACCATGAATTTTCAGAAAAAAATCAGTTTTTGTTTTAATTATCCATTCACTATATCGTTCAAACGATCTAACCCCCCCACTCCCAGTTTCTTATTTTACAGGTATACCCGGAGGACAAGCTCGAGAGGATGGATACTGATGGAAGTCACTAAAGGGTCTGAGTCCACTAAGTCAAGTTAGAAACATAGTCTGTCACAGTTCAAGAAATAGACATGTATGAATCATTTTATATAAGTGGAAATGATGTTTGTTACAAACCAAGTGTACATGTCAGGGTTACAAAGTGTAAAGTTTTATATACATGAGTATGAGTATGTAAATTACATTTCATATTGTTGAGTTGGGCAAGGGTCTCATATGTAAGTTTGTTTCTGAGATGAGGTCATTAGTCAAGATTATAGTCAGATAGTCAGAGGCTTAGGGGAATAGATCAGTCTATTCCCTACCGCTAGAATCTCTTAGACCGGGGATGTTACAAAGATGGTATCAGAGCATGATCTTAGGAGTTAGTGACTTCAGTGGGTAGAGTGCTGGGGTCTTATATACATAGTATGTCCGGGATGCCCGTATGCGAGGTACTACCTCTCCAGTATCTGATCATTGAGTACGTCCTCAAGACCTATAGACAGGTTAGTTAGCATTCCCAAAGCTATCTGAATTCTATTCCTAACAAAGTAACCATAATCATTGTTCTAGTCAAGAATCATTCTGTAATCATCCTGATTTACTTTCATAAGATCAGAACAAGCTATGAAACTGGATAATAAAGATCCAACAATATTTCACTAAGAGAGTAAAAATGAGAAAGAGAAAGCTAGAAGAGAAAAGTAAGGAAAGATGTATAGATGCTTAAGCAACCAGAGGTAAGAAGAGATATAGATACAGAATTAGATAGTTAAGAAAGTGCCAGAACTTATAGTAGAAAAGAAAATAGAATGAGCCCGAACGAGAGTGAAATATCGAGTAGACTTAAGTGAGGTTTCTTCCCTCCAAGTTAGATTCATTTCCTTCTCAGAAAATTTCTTCAAGTCGATCCAACAACCTTTGAGTACCTCGTATAGATAGCAAGTTCCTCGAGTAACGCAGTATAGCCAGAAAGATAAAAGAAGTCAGAAATCAGGATTAGTCGTGGGAGTTCAAATAGACAAGAGATGTAAAAAAGGATATAGAGATTCTAGATCCCCCGAACCCAGGCCCGTAAGCAAACAAATAAAGGTCGTAAAGAAATATGATTAGTAGCCTCAGCCAAGAAAGCCGACAGAGATACGGCTAAAAGTTACCCAAATTCTCCATCATACCAGTTAAGGAAGCTATCTTGACGGAGCCTATCTCATACCTACCTTACATTAGTGATAGGCTCTACCAGGATATAGAGCACCAAAACAAGGACATCAACATACGTTGAGACGTGAAACTCTTACCCCAACTTTTACTAACATATATAAATATAACCATAAGGAAGTCCGAAAATGGTATATACTAAGCAAGAAACTGAGAACGTTGAAAGATAAGATCACTCGGAAAATGTCCTGGGAAATTTCTGAAGTTAGAAAGAAGAGAACCAATATGGTTCAAGAATCTAGGCAAGTCAGCACGAGGCTTGAGGCACTAGAGACGTCCACAGAATAGACCAAACATAGTAGAAACTGTTAGACATGTATGACCCATAGCGTCACTGTTTTGTAAATGATATTGTATTATTGTACAAAATTAACTATGTAGTAATGAAATTGCCTTTTACCGTTTTGTATTTACTTACTTTGATATAAAATGGTAAAAGTCCTTATGATTAGTTCCGGATTGAGATGATATGAGACAGTATCAATCCATAAAGGTTTAATCATTAAATATCCCTAGTCGTAGTATTATCGAGATTGGACATCGATAATGCGGAATAGACTAGTACTGCACTTGTGCGTGTTGTGAGGGCACAACGGCATAGTTCTCGTATATTTAAGTATAGGATACTTATGCAAGTGCGGTAGGAGGTTGTGTTTTACCGATGGTACGAAAACAGCTTCGCTTCGCTCTGGATAGACCCCGCGGAATCCCATTGGTAGTATGTCTGCGTGTCTATGGGAGTCCGCTTCAGGGTAGGTGCATATGGTCTTAACCTGAGACTTGCATCGCTAGTAGTTGCGACAATCGGTAGACTTTAGTTTTGGTCGTCCAGGGCTTTAACAGGTTCTGTGTACACCTCTTCTAGGTTTATCGAGAATCGTAGTGTATTGGGTGTGATGTCAAGACGGAAGTATCACTTCAGACATATGGAGATGATGATCGCGCAGGATACATAACTAGTACTCTATAATGGTTGCAACCATCGGGATAATATGACAAGGTCAGGATTATCCGATTCAAAGAGACTAGTTGCTTGATGTCCGATATATGTTTCGTACGGGGCAGACACATCTCCAGCCCCAGGCCTTACATGTGATCATTCGATACTAGATCAGTATACACTATACTATGGTATACTACGCCTGTTATAGATCTTATATTCCAGTAAGAATATTTCTAGAGAATTGGGTAGGCACGGCGTTTTGCTAGAGGCTAACCTTGTCTTGTAAATCGGTAAAAACGTAGTACTTGGTACCTACGTGTTCGGATAGTTCGACAACAGGATTTACTGCCAACATATCTAGAGGTCTCTTGGGTCGCTTCCCGAAGATTCACCGATGATGTATGATTCGAACTCAATTAATCTTGGATTAATTACGGAGAGACTTTATCTTGGATAAAGTACTATTCAAAGAGAGAGAAAGATTAATTTAGAATTAATCGTTAAAATAATATATTTGATATATTAAACGAAATTCGATTTCGACGCGGAATTAAAATTAGATTTTAATTCGGGCAAACGAGTTAATTTAGAATTAATTCGTTAGCGACGTGAATAGTAATTTTGCTAGGAATAATTATTTAATTAAATTCGATTTAAATAACGTCGCGACGAAAGTTCGTTAATTCGGAATTATCGAACTCGAGCCCGGGAGTGTTTACGGGCCCACTTGCATTCAGAATCGAGTGGGGCCCACATGTCACATCATCCATCACATCACTAGTCAAAGCTTTTGCTTTTAGGTGATGGGTTTAGGTGAGAGGTTGGAAGAGTGTTGGACACTCCAAGTCAAACCAAATGGTAGAGATTTGACTTTTGCTTTACCAAATATTTGGTATTTGTTTGACAATAATTATGACATAAATATAAATTGATTTTTGAAATCAAAACTCTCACTCTCTCCTATTCTCTCATGACCGAAACTGTGAGCTCTCACAGCCCTCTCCACTTTTCTGTTTTTGTTGCAAAAACTTGAAGAATTTGTGTTTGTTTGGAACATAAAATCACACACAAGGCTAGCACCATCAAGGGATCATACAAAGGTGTTATGGGAAACTAATCTTAGAGCTTGGAAGGATCAAAAATTGCTTGGAGCTTCTCTTTTCTGTTTGGCCGAAACCCTCACTGCACAAAGGAGAAAATTTTTGTTTCATCAACAGCATCCGCATTCCGATCTTTGTGAGTTTGATTCCGCCATACTTCAATATTGTTCATTCATTATATATGTTTTGTTTGCTCTTTTGATCTTGGGGAATGGATTAGAATTTCCAACAATGGTATCAGAGCCTAAAGAGCATGAAAATATATTAGGGTGATATTTGGGGAAAATTGTATGAAGCATGATTTGATGAGTTTGTTTGATTAAATATGCTTAGATGTATGTTACTTAAGGTTATACATCATCAATTTCATGGAAAATAAATTGGATTAATTTTTCAACCCAAAAAGTGGCTTGGCCGAATACATGTAGGCATAATGGACTTGATGATTTTTGATTTTAAGATCATTGGATGACTTGAAACAATATGGAATGACGATTTGTAATTCGATCGGATTGAAAAACGAAATCGGAACCATTTTATCACCTTGGCCGAATGCTTAATGGATGATTAGGGACTTGATTTTTTGATTAAATAATGTTGGACATGTATTTAAGATAAAAATATGATTAATGGATTAATTTGATAATTTTGGAAATATTGATTTAAAGGATTAATCATGACATTACACTTTAGTTAATTAAGTTATAAAATTTGGAATTTTAAAATTTGATTAATTGGGCTTAATTTTGAATTGGGCCTAAAACTATTATATTTGGGCATAATGGGCTTGGTTGGGCCAAGTAGGTTTGGGCCAATTGGATTGGATCCAAAATTGGGCCTAAATGACTCCATTAAGTCCAAATGTAATAAATGGGCTTTTATGTTTAATTGGGCCTTATGGGCTTGATATTGATTTTAAGGCAAATGAGGGTGATTCCTTATTTGGGCTTGGTAATTGGGTTTGACCCACATTGACCAAAGCCCAAGCCTAATGAAATCAATTGAAAGCCCATCGGACTTTAATTAAACGGACATTAGATGTTAGTTGGACTTTGAGACCCGGTTGGATTAGATTTGGAATCTAAGTTATAAAAGCACAATAAAAGTGTAAATATTTAATTTAGAATTAAATAAAAGGATTAGTATTGAATACGACTTAAATTGGATTTGACGAGTAGTTCGATATGATTCATGAATTCGTACTATAAGTACTTATTCTCAAAACGAGTTGGACTCGCGCAAATGCAAACAATTGTTTGAACATTGTATTGTCACCTAATTAAAGACTAATTAATTGGATTAGATTGGTTGTATAACATGCCTTGAATGAATGAATGTGGATGTGATGAATGAATAGTGTATATCAGATGGATATTAGAAGGGAATGGTAATTTTAGAAATTATTGTAAATTCAGAATTTATAAATTGGACCTGCGTGTCCAGCCTTTCTCTTATTATCTCTTTGTATTCTCTTCTCACCTAATTCCCCTCAATGAAAATGAGGTTTCTCTTATTGTATTATGTAATTGGGTAGAAGTAGAATAGTGCTAGCCGGGGAGAGGAAATGGAGTGATTTGTTCTAGGAGCAAATTGTTATATATCCATCTGAATATCACTATTATTTTATTTTACGTGCTTTATGATGTTTTAGAAGCATGCTTAAGGGTGATGATGAGACCTAACAAAGATAAATTAATTGGTTGCCAATTACGCAAAAATCCCTCAAACAATATTAACGATTTTCCTTCCGTTGAATGATTCTCTCTCAAGATCTGAAATTGGCATTGGTTTGTTGGCCAAAGTCAAGACCTTTGTCAATTGAGGATGTGTTTGAATCATGAGAGTTTTGTTCCACATCGGTGTCTTGTCCAAGTTGTGATTTGTTGGCCAAAGTCAAGATCACTTCTTGTCCAACGACATTGATTACGAAACTTTCCATGTCAATGGGTCCCGCTTAACTGGAATCATTAAGTTTGTTGTGCCAAAGCCAAGACTTAGTTGATTCAGAGGAAAAGGTTAGGAAAATGTATTGGATACATTGACGTATGTATTGGATATATATATGTTTCGGACTTGGATGTCCACCTACCGGACCTAGGAATTGGATGGGATCCAATTGATCTTCGAGATCTACCTAGTTAAATATCATACAACTTGTTGGCCAAAGTCAAGGTTGTGTGTTTTTAACGGGATCCTAGCCCACTAGGAAATTGGATTTCCCGAGTACTCGACAGAGGGTTAGAGACTTGTAGAAAATAGTGGGAGGCTAGTATTGAATTTGCAATTTCATTCAGATACTAAGCTTTACGCGCTTACAAAACTTATTTCGTCAATATTTAATTTTAAACATTAGTTGGACTAATATAATGTTATTTTTTGTAACAGTTTGACTGTACCCATATATCGTTAACTAGATAGTTTGACTATCGTAGTTAAGATGGCAAACAAGGGAAATATTCGAGACATAATCATGGGTGATAATGTATTTAAGGGTACGAACTTCGCTGACTGGGACATGAACCTGAGGATAGTCCTTGGGGCAGAGAGGCTGCTGTATACCATACAGAAACCTCTTGGACCTGAGCCTACTGATCTACTTGAGCTGGAGTTATGGAAAACTCACAGTGATGATTGTGAAACGACTAGGTCGATCATGCTTGCTTCGATGACTCAACACTTTCGTCGCCAGAATAGGGACTTGGATCCTTATGATATGATGGCTAGACTAAAGGATCTTCACCGCACTAATAAGCGAATGGAGAGGTATGAGTTGGTAAAGAGACTCTTTCGCTCCCGTATGACAGATGGCGGTTCAGTTGAGGCCCACGGGACTCAAATGATAGCCGACATTGATGAGCTGGCCAAGATGGGAATAGTCTTGGAGGCTGAGCTGACTATAGACATGGTCTTACAGTCACTTCCCGATACTTGGAAGCATTATCATCAACTACAAGTTGATGGATACGGACGATACTCTTGGAGAGTTAATGTCCATTCTAAAGGAGTCAGAGAAAGAGCTTCTTAAAGGCAACAAGCGCGAGGCGCACTTTGCATCGACCTCTCATAAGTCGAGGGGGGGCCCAAGGCAACTGGAGGGGTGAAAAAGAGGAAGCATAGGAACAAAGGCAAGGCCAAGAAGTCGATGGCTTCTGGGAAGCCAAAGGACAAGTCACAAGACATATGCCTTCAATGCGGCAAGAGAGGTCACTGGAAGCGTGACTGCCGCATGAACAAGGCGCTCGGAAAGGAGATCAAGGCGGGCAAGGCACCGACCACTGGTATGTTTGTTATTGAAATAAACATGGCTACTTCTAGTTATACAAATTGGATTTTTGATTCTGGTTGTGGTTCTCATATATGTACTGATGTGCAGGATCTGCAGGACAGCAGGAGACTGGCTTCAGGGGAGATTGATCTGCGAGTTGGAAACGGAACTCCTGTTGTTGTTTTGGCCGTGGGCACTTTTGTATTAGAACTGCCCTCGGGGCATGTACTTAAATTAAATGACTGTTATTTTGTACCTAGTTTGACTAGGAATATTATATCTGTATCTTTGTTAACCCAGCATGGGTACACTTTTGTATTTGGAAACACTGGGTGTTATTTATATAAAGATGATGCAGAAATATGCATTGCAGTTGCAAATAATGGTCTTTATATTTTGAATATAAACGAATCTCCAACATATAAAGTAACAAACAAAAGGCTTAAAATGAGTAATCCAAAGGATGAAACTTATATGTGGCATTGTCGTCTGGGACACATTAACAAGACTCGCATATCCACACTTTCGAAGAGTGGGTACTTGGACGGATTTGATCCAAATTCATATGACGTCTGCGAATCTTGTTTATTAGGCAAAATGCCTAAATCACCTTTTAGCGGTAAAGGTGAACGCGCCACTGAACTGTTAGCCCTCGTTCATAGTGACGTTTGTGGGCCCATGTCTAGCCAGGCTAGAGGTGGATATCGATACTTCGTAACCTTTACGGATGATGCATCACGTTACGGTTATGTGTATCTTATGACGCACAAGTCGGAAACTTTTGAGCGATTCAAAGAGTTTCGACACGAAGTTGAAAAACAAACAGGCAAGAGTATTAAGACATTACGATCGGACCGTGGTGGCGAATACTTAAGTAATGAGTTTCAAGATTACTTGAAAGAATATGGTATTCTTTCGCAGTGGACTCCTCCTGAAACACCACAATTAAATGGTGTGTCTGAACGGAGAAACCGTACCTTGCTGGACATGGTAAGGTCAATGATGAGTCGCACTGAGCTGCCGATTTCCTTCTGGGGATATGCATTAAACAGTGCAATTCTTATTCTGAATAAGGTTCCGTCAAAGTCTGTTGAACAGACTCCATATGAGATATGGACAGGAAAGAAACCGGGTTTCTCATTCCTGAAGATTTGGGGTTGCTGGGCATATGTTAAACGTTTGGAAGGTACCAAACTTGAACCCAAATCAGATAAATGTCTATTCGTTGGATATCCTAGGGAAACCAAAGGATATTACTTCTATCACCCACGAGAGAACAAAGTATTTGTTGCTCTACATGCGGTTTTCCTTGAGAAGGAATTCATAAATGCAGTGGTTAGTAGGAGGAAAGTAGAACTCGATGAAAGTCGCAGTGATACTGTTCCTGGCAATGAATCAACAAGGGAACATGAACAGTCCATCCGGGATGAGACTGAACCACAATCTTCAATACACAAGGAATGCGTAGGTCGGAGAGAGTCAGGATAATACCTGAGAGGTATGGATTCCTGATCTCACCTTATGTAGATATTAATCTTATTGAGGATACTGAACCGGCTATGTATGAGGAAGAGATACAAGGTATCGAATCCGCTTTATGGCAAGAAGCCATGAAGGCCGAAATGGATTCCATGTATATCAACCAAGTTTGGACACTGGTTGATGCACCAGAAGGCGTAAAGCCTATTGGATGCAAATGGGTCTTCAAGAAGAAGACCGACATGGATGGCAACGTACAAACGTACAATGCTAGGCTTGTAGCGAAGGGGTATCGTCAACAACTTGGAGTTGATTATGACGAAACTTTCTCACCAGTTGCCATGATTAAATCCATTCGGATAATGCTTGCGATAGCTGCATATTACGATTACGAAATATGGAAGATGGACGTTAAAACCGCTTTCCTTAACGGAAACCTTTCGGAGGATGTTTACATGCAACAGCCTGACGGTTTTATCGCACCTAGACTTGCAAACAAGGTTTGTAAGTTAAATCGGTCCATTTATGGACTGAAGCAAGCATCGAGGTCATGGAACCAACGTTTTGATGAGGTCATAAAAGAATATGATTTCATTCAAAACGTAGATGATCCTTGTGTATACAAGAAGGCAAGTGGGAGTGCACTGACTTTTATTGTCCTTTATGTCGACGATGTATTGCTAATAGGCAATGACATTCCCATGTTAACGTCGGTGAAAGCTTGGCTTTCATTGAAATTCTCCATGAAAGATCTGGGAGAAGCAGCTTTCATTCTAGGAATAAAGATCTACCGGGATAGATCTAGAAAGCTACTTGGACTCTCCCAGAGTACATATATTGATAAGGTGTTGAAAAGATTCAACATGGATCAGTCCAAGAGGGGACTGTTACCAACATCACATGGCGTCTATCTATCTAGGGACATGTGTCCTAAAACACAAGATGAGAGAGACAACATGAGTCGGACTCCGTTCGCTTCGGCAGTCAGATCGATCATGTATGCCATGATATGTACACGACCTGATGTGTCCCATGCTTTGAGCATGTGCAGTCGATATCAGGCCAATCCAGGTAAAGATCACTGGATGGCGGTTAAGAGTATCCTTAAGTATCTTAAAAGAACTAAGGATGCTTTCTTAATCTATGGAGATGGAGAACTTGAGGTATCTGGGTATACCGATGCAAGTTTCCAAACCGACAGAGACGACTTTAAGTCGCAATCCGGGTACATATTTTGTTTGAATAACGGAGCAGTGAGCTGGAAATCTTCCAAGCAAGATACTGTTGCCGATTCAACAACTGAAGCGAAGTACATAGCAGCAGATGAAGCAGCAAAAGAGGCGGTTTGGATCCGAAAATTCCTAATGGGATTAGGAGTAGTTCCGTTAGCAGCTGAGCCCGTTCCATTGTATTGTGACAATAGCGGGGCTATAGCGCAGGCTAAGGAACCAAGGTCTCATCAACGATCCAAACATGTTCTTCGACGATTCCATATGATTCGAGAGATCATACATCGTGGCGATGTGAAGATCGAAAAGATCGCATCAGAGGACAACATTGCAGATCCGCTGACGAAAGCAATTCCTCGAGAAAAGTTTGAGCGACATGTACATAGTTCAGGTATTAGATGCTTGAGTGACTGGCTATAGGCCAAGTGGGAGATTGTTAGACATGTATGACCCATAGCGTCACTGTTTTGTAAATGATATTGTATTATTGTACAAAATTAACTATGTAGTAATGAAATTGCCTTTTACCGTTTTGTAATTTACTTACTTTGATATATAATGGTAAAAGTCCATATGATTAGTTCCGGATTGAGATGATATGAGACAGTATCAATCCATAAAGGTTTAATCATTAAATATCCCTAGTCGTAGTATTATCGAGATTGGACATCGATAATGCGGAATAGACTAGTACTGCACTTGTGCGTGTTGTGAGGGCACAACGGCATAGTTCTCGTATATTTAAGTATAGGATACTTATGCAACTGCGGTAGGAAGTTGTGTTTTACCGATGGTACGGAAAACAGCTTCGCACTGGATAGACCCCGCGGAATCCCATTGGTAGTATGTCTGCGTGTCTATGGGAGTCCGCTTCAGGGTAGGTGCATATGGTCTTAACCTGAGACTTGCATCGCTAGTACTTGCGACAATCGGTAGACTTTAGTTTTTGTCGTCCAAGGCTTTAACAGGTTCTGTGTACACCTCTTCTAGGTTTATCGAGAATCGTAGTGTATTGGGTGTGATGTCAAGACGGAAGTATCACTTCAGACATATGGAGATGATGATCGCGCAGGATACAGAACTAGTACTCTATAATGGTTGCAACCATCGGGATAATATGACAAGGTCAGGATTATCCGATTCAAAGAGACTAGTTGCTTGATGTCCGATATATGTTTCGTACGGGGCAGACACATCTCCAGCCCCAGGCCTTACATGTGATCATCCGATACTTGATCAGTATACACTATACTACGGTATACTACGCCTGTTATAGATCTTATATTCCAGTAAGAATATTTCTAGAGAATTGGGTAGGCACGGCGTTTTGCTAGAGGCTAACCTTGTCTTGTAAATCGGTAAAAACGTAGTACTTGGTACGCACGTGTTCGGATAGTTCGACAACCGGATTTACTGCCAACATATCTAGAGGTCTCTTGGGTCGCTTCCCGAATATTCATCGATGATGTATGATTCGAACTCAATTAATCTTGGATTAATTGCGGAGAGACTTTATCTTGGATAAAGTACTATTCAAAGAGAGAGAAAGATTAATTTAGAATTAATCGTTAAAATAATATATTTGATATATTAAACGAAATTCGATTTCAACGCGGAATTAAAATTAGATTTTAATTCGGGCAAACGAGTTAATTTAGAATTAATTCGTTAGCGACGTGAATAGTAATTTTGCTAGGAATAATTATTTAATTAAATTCGATTTAAATAACGTCGCGACGAAAGTTCTTTAATTCGGAATTATCGAACTCGAGCCCGGGAGTGTTTGCGGGCCCACTTGCATTCGGAATCGAGTGGGGCCCACATGTCACATCATCCATCACATCACTAGTCAAAGCTTTTGCTTTTAGGTGATGGGTTTAGGTGAGAGGTTGGAAGAGTGTTGGACACTCCAAGTCAAACCAAATGGTAGAGATTTGACTTTTCCTTTACCAAATATTTGGTATTTGTTTGACAATAATTATGACATAAATATAAATTGATTTTTGAAATCAAAACTCTCACTCTCTCCTCTATTCTCTCATGACCGAAACTGTGAGCTCTCACAGCCCTCTCCACTTTTCTGTTTTTGTTGCAAAAACTTGAAGAATTTGTGTTTGTTTGGAACATAAAATCACACACAAGGCTAGCACCATCAAGGGATCATACAAAGGTGTTATGGGAAACTAATCTTAGAGCTTGGAAGGATCAAAAATTGCTTGGAGCTTCTCTTTTCTGTTTGGCCAAAACCCTCACTGCACAAAGGAGAAAATTTTTGTTTCATCAACGCATCCGCATTCCGATCTTTGTGAGTATGATTCCGCCATACTTCAATATTGTTCATTCATTTATATGTTTTGTTTGCTCTTTTGATCTTGGGGAATGGATTAGAATTTCCAACAGAAACCCCATAGATCGGACCAATGCTAGTACATGTCTGTGTAGGTTCAAAAAGGATATACTTGAAAGAATGGAGATATTTGGAAGTTAACAGCAGTACCAGTACGAATAATAAGAATTAAAAAGGCATAACTGTAACGTATAACAAGAGTAAAAAGTTAGGAGTCTAGAAAGTAGCCCATAAAAAAAACCACTAAATAGCTACGGCATAAGGCTTAGAGCCAAGAGATATGATGTGGAAATAGTAAAGAAGGATACCAGAAGTAACAAGGAAGTTCAGTACATATAGACACATAGAACATAGCGGAAGGTAGTAATGTAAATGGAAACCTCAAGATAGTTGATAAGAGTTATGGAAACCTTAAGACTTGGAGTAGTTGATGTGGATTCCAATACTCCGAGCGATAATGTTTATGTCCAGTAGTCTGACCAGTAAGTGCATAGGCACCCAGTTAGACCATCGTTGGACTTAGACAGTTAACAGAAACGTGTATTCTCAGATCTCCAAGGAAACCAAGTATTTACCCCACAAATTATATCCTAGTTAGGACTGGAACAAGTAAAGAAGAGCATCAGACGGGATAGACAGATCACGAGTCGGCAAGACAACCAACCCAATAAGCTTAACATGACCTAGATATGGATCAGAATATAGTATTGTCTTGTATGAGATAAAATGATTAGGAATCACGGTATTTTTAGCCGAATTTAGAAGGAATAACCTGCCCCTATCGTAGAACTGAAAGCCTTCAATGAAGTAGAGGCTCGAAAGAGTAAAGAACCAGAGTATGTGACACATATAACAACTCTCAGTAGTAAAACATATGACTCATATAGAACTCTCCACCGTGCTAGATAAGGAAAATTAGTAAGAGAGTAACACTCGAACCAAAGCCATTAGTAGTGATACCTTAACCTGTCATAGATGATGGAGCTTCCAAATAAGAAAAAAAGTAAGGGGTTCAAGGAACTGAGATGATGAGGAATAACAGAGGAGTAAGGTAGGATTTTCAGAGAGTATGAACCTTAGGGAGGTTGTTAGTAGAGGTAGTATGACTGATAGTCGAAAATAAATTAGAGGTAAAGTTGGAAGAGGAAATTCAGATAGATCCTAGCAGAAGTACCTTAGGGTGGGAGCAAACACCAAATATGTAAATAATGGAGTCATAGGCTTATAGATGAGCAGTATGTGCAACTACGACACAGGTAGCTAGTGAAACTACCACAACCGGAAAGACTTCAGGACCAACCTCATGAGCATGGAATCCATTCACAAAGCTTGGAGCTTGGAGCACACAATGGAGGCTTGGCCGAATACATCAACCATGGAAGAAAAGTTTTGTGTTCATCGCATCCAAAAGCCGATCAAAGTGAGTATTTCCGCAACTTTAGTTTGTTGTATTCGCACTTTTCATAGCTTAATATGATCTTGGTTTGACCTAAAAAACCCAACAATGGTATCAAAGCCATTATTAAGCATGAAATTGGAATTAGGGTTCTTAACTTTAAATTTGGGTAAAATTGATTTGAGCATGTTTTGATGAAATTGTTTGATTGAGTATGCTTGAATGATGATAACTTAGAGTTATGCATAATCAATTTGATGAAAATTGAATTGGATTAGATTTTCCCCAAAAATTAGGCTTGGCCGAGAGTTTGAGAAGCCCTAAAGTCATGGTGAGTTTTGTTTTTTGATCATTGGATGAGTTGAAAGACTTGGGATAAATTGATTTAGGATTTAATTGGATTAAAATCGAAATCAGATTTAAAATCCCTAAATTGCCGTGAGCTTCAAAGCATGAATTGGGATTGATTTTGCTTCAATTGTGTTGGACATGAATTGATAATTAGAAAGCATGATTAATTATGTAAATTGGTATTTTGGAAATGTTGATTTAAATAATTAATTATGGCTTATACACTTTAGTTAATTGAATTGTGAAATTTGGAATTTTGTAATTTAATTTGTTGGGCTAAATTTGGAATTGGGCTTTTAAAGTTGTATTTGGGCTTAATAGGCTTGGTTGGGCCAAGTATGGTTTATGAGAATTGGTTGGATACAATTGGGCCTAAAACCATTTCCATAAAGTCCAAATATAATATAATGGACCTTTAAAATTTTAATTGGGCCTAATGGGCCTAAATTGATTTTTGGCAAAAGGGTCATTCCTTTTTGGGCATTGGTTTCCAAATTCGATACCTTATAAATTAATTGAAAGCCCATTGGACTTTAATTAAATTGACATTGGATGTTAATTGGGCTTTGAGACCCGTAAAGATTAGATTTAGAATCTAAGTCGCAAAAGCTTATTAATAAAGTGTAATTATTTAATTTGGAATTAAATAAAGAATTAGTATTGAATTAAAATTAAATTGGATTTAATATTGTAGTTTGATATAATTCAAGAATTCATACTTTGAGTACTTATTCTTAAAATGAGTTGGACTCGCGCAAATCAAATCGTTGTTTGAACATTGGATGGTCATTAATTTCAGATTAATTAATTGGATTAGATTGATTGATAACATGCTTTGTGTGAATACATGGATGTGATGTATGAATAATGAATATCGGATGGATATTAGATGGGTGAGGGTAATTTTGGAAATTATTGTAATAAATTTAGAATTTATTAATTGGACCTGCGTGTCCAGACTAGTACCTCTTGACTCTTTGTATTTCTCTTCTCACCTATTCCCCTCAATGTAAATGAGGTTTCTTTAGAAGTGTTATGTAATTGGTAGAAGTAAGATTTCTGCTAGCGGGAGAGAGGAAATGGAGAGATTTGTTCTAGGAACAAAATATTTTAAATATCCATCCGCATATCATTATTAATTTATTTATCGCGCCTTATTATGCTTTTAGAATTCATGTTTAAGGGTGTATGATGAGACCTAATCAAAGATAATTAATTGGTTGCCAATTACACGAAAAACCCTCAACAAATATTAAGCGTTTTTCCTTCCATTGAATGATTCATTCTCAAGATCCAAGATTGGCACTGGTTTATTGGCCAAAGTCAAGACCTTTGTCCATCGCGGATGTGTTTGAATCATGAAGGCTTTATTCCATATCGTATGTCTTGTCCAAGTTGTGATTTGTTGGCCAAAGTCAAGATCACTTCTTGTCAATCGACATCGATTACGAAGCTTTCCAAGGTCAATGGGTCCCGCTTAACTGGAATCATTAAGTTTGTTGTGCCAAAGCCAAGGCTTAATTGATTCAGAGGAAAAAGGTTAGGCAATATATCAAATATATTGGCATATATTAGATATATGTTTCGGACTTGGATGTCCACCTACTGGATCTAGGAATTGGATGATATCCAATTGATCTTAGAGATCTACCTAGTTAAATATCATACAGCTTGTTGGCCAAAGTCAAGGTTGTGTGTTATTTAATGGGATCCTAGCCCACTAGGAAACTAGGTTTCCCGAGTACTCAACAGAGGGTTAGAGGCTCGCCGAAAAATAGTGGGAGGCAAGTATTAAATTTTTAATTTCGTTTAGATACTTGCCAATACGCGCTCATTTAATTTTTCGTCATTACATTAATATATTAGTTGGACTAATATTTAATCGTTGTTTTAATTAAACAATTGGACTGTATTCAAACTACTTCAAATTATAGTTGATTATATAATTGGATTATAGTAATCAATATATTTGAATTTAAATAATCAAATTATAGTTGATTATATAGTTAGACTATAGTAATCATTATATTCAATAGAACTCGAGATCGTTGATTGGATAGTTGGACTATAGTAATCAAGATAACTGAAAGATTAGCGTTTAAAACATAATCCTGTGAGAAAATGCCATTAAACGGCTTTATTTTTCAAATTGGGAATAAAACCTCAAGATAGTCCTGGGAACTGAGAAGTTACTCTATTTGATAGAGCAACCTCTTGGGCCTGAGCCCGGAGTTGAGCAAATAGTAGAACATGAGTTTTGGAAGACTCATGGTGATGATAACTTTAGTGCTCAATCCTTTATGCTTGATGCAATGACACTTTAATTTCATCTTCAAAACTAAGGATTAGATCCTTATACCATGATGTTGAAATTAAAGGATCTTCATAGATTTATTCTTAGATCTTAGAAGTACA
Organism: Zanthoxylum bungeanum; assembly: GCA_019454045.1. Lineage (NCBI taxonomy): Eukaryota > Viridiplantae > Streptophyta > Magnoliopsida > Sapindales > Rutaceae > Zanthoxylum > Zanthoxylum bungeanum. The sequence continues at coordinate 34,636 of SKCR01022956.1, read as the reverse complement.
AATTGCAAAAGAAGCTTTTTCGCTTGCACATGCCAGAGGGTACATCTGTCGAGCACTAGGTGTCGTAGATGATTGCTGACATCGATCAACTAGGTCAGCTGGGCATTACCTATGTGGCCGAGACTACCAAAGATTTGATCTTATAGTCTCTACCCGAAAGCTGGGACAGGTTCATTATAAACCAAGAGTAAACTCTTGGAGAGTTGATGGCTATCCTCAAGGAGGCAAAGCCAGAGCTTCTAAAATGGGCAAAGGCAAAATCATCACAGTCTTCTGGGAAGACAAAGGACATATCCCAAGATGTCTGCCTAAATTGTGGCAAACGAGGTCACTGGATGCGTGACTTCCGTATAGACAAGGTAGACATGAAGGAATTGAAGGTGAGGCAAGGCTCTAGCTTCAAGTATGTTTGTCATAAACATGTTCACTATTAGTTTCAAAATTGGATTTTTGATACTAGAAGTGGTACATAAAAATATGTACTGATGTACAGAATCTGCTGATTAATAGGATACTGACTTCAGTTGAGATTGATCTGCAAATCGGAAACGGGACGAGATTCGCTGTTTTAACCGTAGAAACCTAAGTTTAGGAACTACCCTACAGGTATGTACTTAAATTAGGAAACTGTTATAATGTACCTAGTTTGACTAGAAATATTATCTTTATATCAGAGTATAACTCGTTGCGGGTATACCTTTATATTCTAGAACACTAAAGTATTTTATTTTATAAAGATGATATTGAGATAAACACATTAGATGTGAATAACAGAATTTATATTGGAATATAAATGAATCTCAAACGTATAACATGACAAACAAATAGCTCAAACTGATTTAATCATATGAGACTTATTTGTGGCATTGTTGTCTGGGACACATCAAACAAGACTCATATATCCACACTTTTGAAGAGTGGGTACTAGGACAGATTTGATTCTATTCAAATGATGTCTACGAATCTAGTTTATTAGGCAAAGTGCCTAAAACACCTTTTTACTTGGTAAAAGTGCAAGTGCCACCGATCTGTTAGCCCTCGTTCATGGTGACGTAAGTGGGCCCATATCTAGCTAGGCTAGAGGTGGAAATGAACACTTCGTAACCTTTACAGATGTGGCTTCGCGTTATGGTTATGTGTTTCTTTTGAAACACGAATCAGAAACTTTTGATAAATTCAAAGAGTTTCGACACGAAGTATAAAAACAGATCGGCTAAAGTATTAAACCGTCACGGTTAGACCGTGGTGGAAAATACTTAAGCAATAAGTTTCTCGACTAATTGAAAGAGTATAGTATTCTTTCACAGTGGACTCTTCACGGAACACCTCAATTTGATGGTGTGTCCGAACTGAGAAATCGAACCTTGTTGGACATAGTAAGGTTAATCATGAGTCGCTCTGAGCAATCATTTTCCTTCTAGGGATACACATTAATCAGTGCAAAATTTATTTTGAATAAGGTTCCATAAAAATCCGATTGACAGACTTCATATTAGTTATGAACAGGAAAGAAACTGGGTTTTCTCATTCCTGAAGATTTGAGAATGTTGGGCATATGTTTGGATGATACCAAATTAGAACCCAAATCGGATAAGTGCATAATTTGTAGGTTATCCTAGGGTAACCAAAGTAAAGTACTTATACAACTCACAAGAGAACAATGTAATTGTTGCTGCCATGCCATGCGTTTTCCTAAGAGGAATACCTATATGTAGTGGTAAGGGAGGAAAGTATACCGCGATGAAAATCAGAGTAAACTATTCCAGGCACCGATTCCTTAATGGAACACAAACAGTTCATCAGGGATGAAATTGTACCACAATCTTCGAATACACAAGAACCGCGTAAGTCGGAGAGAGTCAGAAAACAATCTGGGAGGTATGGGTTTCTGATCTCACCTCAAGTATATGTCAATCTTATTGAGGAAGACAAACTGACTACATATGTGGAAGTGATACAAGGTATCGACTCCCTATTATGGCAAGGTGCCATGATGTCCGAAATGGATTCCATGTATACCAACCAAGTTTAGACACCGGTTGATGTACCAGAAGGCATTGTGCCTAATGGTACTATATGATTCTTCAAGGAAGACATACATGGATGGCAACATACCGACGTACATAGCTAGGCTTGTAGCGAAAAGGTATCGTTATCAACATTGTGTTGATTACGACGAAACCTTTTACTTGTTGTCATGGTTAAATCCATTTGGATAATGCTTGCTAATGCTGCATGTTTCATTTATGAAATATGACAGCTGAATGTCAAAATCACTTTCCTTAAACGGAAACCTTTTGGAGGATGTTTACAACATCCTGGCGGTTTTGTCACAGCAAAACGAGCAAACAAGGTTTGCAAGTTAATTAGATCCATTTATGGATTGAAGCAAGCATTGTGTTCTTGGAACTGTAGTTTTGATGTAATCATAATAGTATATGATTTAATTCAAAACGAAATGTTTCTTGTGTATATAAGGAGGTTAGTGAGAGCGCACTGACAGTGATTGTCCTAAATAATGATGACATGTCATTTCTTGGAAATGACATTCACATAATACAATCGGTGAAAGCTTTGCTTTCATGAAAAATTCTCCATAGAATTCTTGGGAGAGACAACCTTTATTCTAGGAATAAGGATCTACTGGGATAGATCTAAAAGTTGTTGACACTCTCCGAGAACTCGTACATTGAAAGAAATATATGTGACCTGGTGTCTCATATGCTTTGAGCATATGGAGTCACAATCAGGCCAATCCAAGTGATAGTCACTGGATTGATGTTAAGAATATCCTTAAGTATCTTAGACGAACTAAGGATGCTTTCTTAAGCTATGGAGAATGAGAACTTGAAGTGACTGGGATCACTGTTGCAAGTTTCCTAACTGATAAAAATGATTATAAGTCGTAATAAAGGATACTATATAGTTTGAATAACGGAACAATGAGCTGGAAATCTTCCAAGAAAGATATTGTTGCCGAATAAACAACAAAAGCGGAATATTGCTGCAGCTGAGGCAGCAATAGAAGCCACTTGGATCTTAATAATCATAATAAGATTAGGTGTAGTTCTGTTAGCAACTGAGCTAGGCTACAACACAGGCTAAAGAATTAATGGTCTCATCAATGATCCAAGTATATACTTCAACTATTCATCTGATTCGTTCGGATCATACATCGTGGCGATGTGATGATCGAATAAATCGCATCAGATGATAACTTTGCAAATCCGCTGACGAAAGCCTTTTCTCAGCAGAAGTTTGAGCGAACCGTACATAGTTCAAGTGTAGGACACTTGAGTGATTGGCTATCAGCCAAGTGGGAGATTATTGGACAATTATGACCCATAGCATCACTATTTGTACATAACATGGTGTTGTTGTACAAATTAACTATGTGACAAAAGAAATTGCTCTTTTATCATTTGTAATTAGATTACTGGGATATATAAATGATAAAAGGTCCTTATGATTAGTTCCAGATTGAGATGATATGAGACAGTATCAATCCACGAAGGTTTAATCATTAAATAATCCCTAGTCGTAGTATTATCGAGATTGGACATCGATAATGTAAAATAGACTAGTATTACACTTGTGCACATTGTAGGAGCATAACGGCATAGTTCTCATATATTTAAGTATTGGATACTTATGCAAGTGTGATAGGAGGTTGTGTTTACCGATGGTACGGAAATAGCTTCGCTCTGGATAGACCCTCGAAATTCCATTGGTAGTATGACTATGTGTCTATGGAAGTCCGAATCAGGGTAGGTGTATTTGGTCTTAACCTGAGACTTGCATCGCTAATGCTTGCGACAATCAATATACTTTGGTTTTGGTCATCCAGAGCTTTAACAGGTTCTGTGTACGCCTCTTCTGGGTATATTGAATCGTAGTGTATTGGGTGTGATGTCAAGATGGAAGTATCACTCCAGTCCAGTCATTGGAGATGATAGTCACGTAGGATACGGAACTGGTACTCTTGTATGCTGCAGCTATCGGGATAATATTACTAGGTCATGTTTATCCGATTATAGAGACTAGTTACCAGAGATCCGATATGTGTTTCGTACGGGGCAGACACAATTCCAGCCCTAGGCCTAGCACGTGACATCCGATACTGGATCGCAATATGCAATACTACGTATACTACACCTGATATAGATTACATATTCCTTTAAGAATATTTCTGGAGAATTGGTAGGCACACGTGCTTTGCTAGAAGCCAACCATGTCTTGTAAATCGGTAAAAACGTAGTACTAGGTACGTACGTGTTCGGATAGTCCGACGATCAGATTTTACTGCCAACATATCCGGGGATCTCATGGGTCACTTCCCGAAGATTCACTGATGATGTATGACTCGCACATTATTAATCTGGGATTAATTATATAAGAGAGAAAATTAATCTAGGATTAATTACAGAGAATTTTATCTGGGATAAATTTCAATTAAAAGAGAGAGAACGATTAATTTGGAATTAATCGAGAAATATATATTCGATATATTAAACGAAATTAGATTTCGACGCGGAATTAAAATTAGATTTTAATTCGTGCTAACGAGTTAATTTAGAATTAATTCGCTAGTGACGTGAATAGTAATTTTGCTAGGCATATTATTTAATTAAATTTGATTTAATTACGTCGCAACGGAAAATTCATTAATTCGGAATTAGGGAACCCGAGCCCGGGAGTGTTTGCGGGCCCACTCTCATTTTGAATCAAGTGGGGCCCATAAATCACATCGCAAGTCACTCACATGTCACATCCACTTTTTGTGATGTGTGTCATGTCACCTTTTTGGTGATGGAAGTGGTTGAGAGCAATTAATGCTCTTTTCCCTCCAAATTGCTTTTGGAAAGCATATACCAAAAAGGGTTTTGACTTTGAAAATTACTTGGTAATTGTTTTAAAAACAAAACAACACAACTCTTCTCTCCCTCTCCCTAACTCACGGCAATGGAGCGAATTTTCTCTCAAATTTCTCTCATGGCCGAGAGATAGAAGAAGCAAAGGAATGAATTTGTGGCAAATTTATTCCAATTGCTAGCACACACTAAAGAGGTCTTACGAAGGTGATAGGGAAACCCATTCATGAGCATGGAATCCATTCACAAAGCTTGGAGCTTGGAGCACACAATGGAGGCTTGGCCGAATACTGTTGGACAATTATGACCCATAGCGTCACTATTTGTACAGATCATGGTGTTGTTGTACAAATTAACTATGTGACAAAGGAGATTGCACTCTTATCATTTGTGATTAGATCACATAGATATATAAATGATGAGAGGTCTCTATGATTTGTTCCTAGACGGAGAATGATATGAGACAGTATCAGTCCACGTAGGATAAATCATTAAATATCCATAGTCAGAGTATTATCGAGATTGGACATCCATAAATGCGTGAAAGACTAGTATTACACTTGTGCGCGTTGTTATGGCACAACGGCATAGTTCTCATAGATTTGGGAATAGGATACTCATGCAAGTGTAATAGGAGGTTGTGTTTTACCGATGGTACGGGAAACAGCTTCGCTCTGGATAGACCCCATCGGAATTCCATTGGTAGTATGACTATGTGTCTATGGAAGTCCGAAATCAGGGTAGGTGTATTTGGTCTTAACCTGAGACTTGCACCGCTAATACTTGCGACAATCAATATACTTTGGTTGAGGTCGTCCAGGACTTTAACAGGTTTTGTGTACGCCAATGCTGGGTATATTGAGAATTGTAGTGTGTTGGGTGTGATGTTAAGACGGAAGTATCACTCCAGTCATATGGAGATGATGGTCACATTGGATACGGAACTCGTTCTCTTAAATGCTCGAGCTATCGGGATATTATGACTAGGTCATGTATATCCGATCATAGAGACTAGTTGTCAGACATCCGATATGTCCTTCGTACGGGGCAGACACAATTCCATCCCCAGGCCTAACACGTGATCATCCGATGCTGGATCGAAATACGCAATACTACGGTATGCTATGCTTGATATAGATCTAATATTCCTATAAGGATATTTCTGGAGAATTGGGTAGGCATGGCGCTTTGCTAGAAGCCAACCTTGTCTTGTAAATCGGTACAAATGTAGTACGAGGTACTTACGTGTTCGGATAGTCCGACGACCGTATTTACTACTGCCAACATATCCGGGGATCTCATGGGTCGCTTCCCAAAGATTCACCGATGATGTATGACTCGCACTTTATTAATCTGGGATTAATGAAGAGAGAGAAAATTAATCTGGGATTAATTACGGAGATTTTTATCTGGGATAAAATATTAATTAAAGAGAGAACGATTAATTTGGAATTAATCAATAAAATAATATATTCGATATATTATACGAAATTGGATTTCGACGTGGAATTAAAATTAGATTTTAATTCGGGCGAACGAATTAATTTAGAATTAATTCGTTAGCGACGTGAATAGTGATTTCGCTAGGCGTAATCATTTAATTGCGCCGCAACGAAAAATTCGTTAATTTAGAATTAGCGAACCCGAGCCCGAGATTATTTGCGAGCGTATTCGCATTTCGAATTCGAGTGCGGCACACAAGTCAAATCGAGCGTCAAATCGCAAGTCACGTCAAGCGTCAAATCACATGTCACTTTGAGTGATGTGACAATTTGATTGATTGATTTGAGTGATTGATGTGGTAGTTGAAAAGCATTAATTGCTTTTTGCTTTTTGACTTTTAATTATTGTAAATGGTTTTTTGTTATTTGATTTTTGGAAAATCAAATAAATATATAAACTATTTTTTTTCTCTCTCAACTTTCCTTGACATTCGGTCTTCTTTTTTCCCTCCACTCTCTCACACGGGTTTGAGCCATTCTTCTTCTTCTCCTAAAGTTTCTGGTTTTGCCGAATTAAAAGAGAAACAAGAAACGATTTTTGTTGCAAAAATCAAGTGCTAGCACACACCATGAGTCTTCCTAAGGTGATAGGGCAGTGAACTCTTGATCTTGGAATCATTTTGGAGCTTGAAGCTTGGAGCTTACATGGAGTCATCCATGGCCGATCATGGAGGAACCAACAAGCAACAAAACCGAGCACTCCACTGCAGTACAAGGATGCCACTGCCGCGAGTTTGAGAAGCTTGAAGGTTCGTGTTCTTCGCGTCGCAAGATTCGTTCATTGTGAGTATATTCTGCACCTACTTTGATGTGTATTCACTTGTTTCATTGCTTGATTTCATGATCTTGGGACCTAATTAGAAACCAACAATGGTATCTTGAGCTTTTAATCAAGCATGAAAAAGTTAGGGTTTGAAATTGGGTAAAATCAATTGAAGCATGATTTGGTTAAATTGATTGATTAAGTATGCTTGTATGTTGATTAATTGAAGTTGTGCATGATCAATTTCAAGAAATTTGGTTGGATCAAATTTTCCCCAAAAATGGAGGCTTGGCCGAATTTAGAACCCTAAATTTGTCTTGGTAATTTTCTGTTTTTTGATCATTGGATGACTTAAAACAATTGGGTAAAGTTGATTTGAGGTTTAATTGGATTGAATATTGAATTGGACAAATTTCCCCAAATTAAAGACTTGGCCAAATTCATGAGATTTTTGAAATTCATGGTGTTTTTTATTTTTAATTCATTGGATGAGTTGAAATGATTTGGGAAATAATGATTGTGGATTCAATTGGATTGAAACCGAATCGGAATGAAAAAACCCCTAATTTCCGAGAATAAAGAAGCATGAAAATTGGGTTTGATTTTGATTGAATTGTGTTGGACACTATTTGATGTTAAAGTGCATGATTAATTAGGCTAGTTGATGTTTTAGAAATATTAATTGGGTAATTAATTGTGTATTACACTTAGGTTAATTAATTGTGGAATTTGGAATTTTATAAGTTAATTAATTGGGCTTGAAATTGGATTTTGGCCTTAAAGGTTGTAATTGGGCTTTTGGGCTTGGTTGTACCAAGTTAGGTTTAGGCCATTTGGTTGGATCCAATTGGGCCCAAAACCGCATCCATAAAGTCCAATTATGACTTAATGGACCTTAATTATTTAATTGGGTCTAATGGGACAAACTTAATTTCTGGGCTTATGGGGTAAATCCCGGATTGGATTTTGGTTATTCGGTTTGACCCGAGTTGACCAAAAGTCCACGCCTTAAAGAAATTAATTAAAAGTCCATTGGACTTTAATTAAATAAACATTGGATGTTAATCGGGCTTTGAGACCCGTAACGATTGAATTTGGAATTTAAGTCGTAAAGGTTCGTTAATATAGTGTAATATTTAATTTGGAATTAAATAGTGAATTAGTATTAAATACAAATTGAATTGGATTTAATTTTGTAGTTTAATTTAATTCAAGAATTCGTACTTTGAGTACTTATTCGTAAAAACGAGTTTGACTCGAGCAAAATCAAATCGTTGTTTGAACATTGGATGATCACTAATTATCAGATTAATTAATTGGATTAGATTGATTGATAACATGCTTGTGTGAATACATGGTTGCGATGCATGAATAATGTATATCGGATGGATATTAGATGGGTGGGGCAATTTTAGAAATTGTTGTAATAAATTTGATTTATTAATTGGACCTGTGTGTCCAGCCTTATCACCTCTATACTCATTGTATTTCTCTTCTCACCTATTCCCCTCAATGTAAATGAGGTTTCTTTAGAAATGTAGTATAACGGGTAGAAGTAAATACATGTGCTAGCTGGAGAGAGAAAATGAGAGATTTGATCTAGGATCAATGTAAAGTATCCATCCGCATATCATTATTATTTTATTTATACGCGCTTTATTATGTGTTTAGAATGCATGTTTAAGGGTGTATGATGATGAGACCTTAACAAAGATAATAAATTGGTTGCCAATTTGCACGCGAAAAACCCTCAAATATATTAAGCGTCTTTCCTTCCATTGAGTGATTCTCACTCAAGATCCGAGATGGCATTGGTTTGTTGGCCAAAGTCAAGCCTTTGTCTGTCGAAGATGTGTTTGAATCACGAAGGCTTTGTTCCATATCAGTGTCTTGTCTAAGTTGTGGTTTGTTGGCCAAAGTCAAGACCACTTCTTGTCCATCGACATTGATTACGAAGCTTTCCATGGTCAATGGGTCGCACTTAACTGGGATCACTAAGTTTGTTGTGCCAAAGCCAAGGCTCAGTTGATTCAGAGGAAAAAGGTTAGGTAATACATTGGATGTATTGGCATATATAACATATATGTTTCGGACTTGGACGTCCCCCTACCGGATCTAGGAATTGGATTGGATCCAATTGATCTTAGAGATCTACCTAGTTAATTATCATACAATTTGTTGGCCAAAGTCAAGATTGTGTGATATTTAACGGGATCCTAGCACACTAGGAAACACGGTTTCCCGAGTACTCGATAGAGGGTTAGAGGCTCGCCGAAAAATTGTGGGAGGCAAGAATTGAATTTGCAATATTCATTTAATTACTTGCCATACGCGCTCAATCACAAATTATTTCGTCGTTAGATTAAATGTTAGTTGGACTAATATTTAAATTGTTGTTTTAATAAACAGTTGGACTGTATTATAGTTGATTATATAATTGGATTATAGTAATCAATATATTTGAATTAATTAATTTCAATTTACAGTTGGTTTTATAATTGGATTATAGTAATCAATGTAATTGAGGTTAATTAATTTAAATTATATTTGATTATATAGTTGGACTATAATAATCAATATAATACAAAGTACCACAAATCGTTGATTAAATAGTTGGACTATTAGAATCAAGATATAATTGAAAGATTGACATTTAAAACATAATCCTGTGGAAAATGTGTTTAAATGGTTTAATTTTCAAATTGGGAATAAGTTTCAGGATGGTCCTGGAAAAATAATAAGTTAGTTTATTTGATAAAATAACATATTATGCCTAAGCCTGGAGTTAAGCAAATAGTAGAGCATGATCTTTGGAAGATCATGTAATGATAACTTTAGTGCTTAATCCATTATACTTGTCATTTAGACTCCTTAATTTCTGAATCAGAACTAAGGATTAGATCCTTAAAGTATGATAATGAAATTGAAGGACTTTCATGGATCTATTTTAGATCTTTGAAATACTAAATTGCAATAAATAATTCTTGGAGAATTGATGACTATTCTCAAGGGGACAAAGTCAAAGTTTGCAATTAGACAAGTAGCGCTAGTCACACCTTACTTCGATATTCTAGAAGGCCAAGGTTTGACCAAAGGTTACTGGAATGTTGAAAAGGGCAAAGGCAAAATCATTATAATCTTCTAGGAAGATAAAAGGACATATCCCAAGAAGGAATTGAAGACGAGCAAGGCTTTAACTTCAAAAATATTTGTCAACATTATGTTCACTACTAGTATTAAAATTGGATTTTAAATAGTTAGTGTGGTACATAAATATATATTGATGTTCAGAATCTGTTTTGAACAGGATACTGACTTCAATTGAGATTAATCTCCGGATCGGAAACGGGACGAAAGTCGCTGTTTTAACCGAAGATACCTAAATTTAGGAACTACCTTCGGGTTAGTACTTAAATTAAAGAAACTGTTATAATGTAACTAGTTTGACTAGATACATTATCTCTATATCAGTGTTTGACCCGCTGCGGGTAAACCTTTATATTCTAGAACACTAAAATGTTTTATTATATAAAGATGATATTGAGATAAACACATTAGATGTGAATAACAGAATTTATATTTTAAATTTAAATAATATCTCAAATATATAACATGACAAATAAATAGCTCAAACTGATTTGATCAATTAAGAAACTTAAATGTGGCATTGTTGTCAGGGACACTATTAAACAAGAATCGTATATCCATACTTTCGAAGAGTGGGTACTAGGACTGATTTGATTCCAATCAAATAAAGTCTACGAATCTAGTTTATTGGGCAAAATGCCTAAAACACTATTTACTTGGTAAAAGTGTAAATGCCACCGACCTGTTAGCCCTAGTTCATATTGAAGCAAGTGGGCCCATGTCTAGCTAGGCTAGATGTGGACATGAATATTTCGTGACCTTTACGGATGTGGCATCGCGTATGGTTATATGTTTCTTTTGAAACACAAATCGTAAACTTTTAGAGTTTCGACACGAAATAGACAAACAGATCGGCTAAAGTATTAAACCATCACGGTAAGACCGTAATGGAAAATACTTAAGCAATAAGTTTCTCGTATACTTGAAAGAGTATATTATTCTTTCAATGAGGACTCCTCCCGGAACACGTCAATTTGACGGTGTGTCCGAACAGGATTAACCGAATTTTGTTAAGACATGATAAGGTTAATCACGAGTTGCTCTGAGCTACCATTTCCTTCAACGGATAAGCTTTAAACAGTGTAAGAACTTATTTAGAATAAGGTTCCATAAAATCTGTTTGACAGATAACATATTAGATATGAACGGGAAAGAAACCAAGTTTCTCATTCCTGTTAAATTTGGTATGCTAGGCATACGTTTGGATGATACCAAACAAGAACCCAAATTGGATAAGTGCCAATTGTAGGTTATCCTAGGGATACCATAAGTATTGTACTTATACACCTCACAAGAGAACAATTAGAGTTTTGCTCACCATGTGGTTTTCCTAAGAGGAATACTGATATGCAGTGGTAAGTGAGAGGATAGTAAAACTCGATGAAAATCGGAGTAATACTATTCAAAGGCACCGAATCTTAATGAAACATAAATAGTTCATCAAGGATGAAACTATACCATTAATCTTCGAATACACAAGAACCGCGTAGGTCGGAAAGAGTCAGAAAACAACCTGGGGTATGGGTTTCTGATCTAACCTCATAAAGAGGCAAATCTTATTGAGGAATACCAACTGACTACGTATGAGGAAGTGATACAAGGTATCGACTCCCTATTATGGCAAAGTGCCATAAAGTCCAAAGTGGATTCCATGTATATCAATTATGTTTAGACACTAGTTGATGTACCGCAAGGCATTGTGCATATTGGTACTTATAAGTCTTCAAGGAAGACATACATGGATGGCAACATACCAACGTATAAAGCTAGGCTTTTAGCGAAAAGGTATCGTTATCAATATTGTGTCGATTACGATTCAACCTTTTACTTGTTGCCACGGTAAATCCATTTGGATAATGTTTGTTATTCGATCCATGATTGGATTGAAACAAGCATTAGGTTCTTGGAATTATCGTTTTGATGTAATCATAATGATTTATGATTTAATTCAAAACGAAAATGATTCTTGTGTATATAAGAGGGTTAGTGGGAGCGCACTGACAGTGGCTGTCCTATAAAATAATGATAATACGTCATTCTTGGAAATGATATTCCCATAAAATAACTATCGGTGAAAGCTTAGCTTTCGAAAAATACACTCCGAGAAATCGTACATTGAAAAATGTACGCAACCTGCTGTCTCATACGCTTTGAGCATATGGATTCACAAACAGGCCAATCCGAGTGATAGTCACTGGATTGAAGTTAACAACATCCGTTAGTATCTGAGAGATCTAAGGATGCTGTCTTAGTCTATGGAGAAGGAGAACTTGAAGTGACTGGGATCACTGTAGCAAGTTTCCTATAACCGATAAAGACGACTAAAAGTCACAAACGGTACTATACAGTTTGAATAACGGTACAGTGAGCTGGAAATCTTCCAAGCAAGATAATATCGAATAAACAACAAATGCGGGATATTGCTGCATCTGAGGAAGCAATAGAAGTCTTCTGGGGTCGATAATATCTAATTAGATTAGATATAATTCTGTTAGCAGCTGAGCTAGGCTCGAGCACAGGCTAAAGAATTAATGGTCTCATCAACGATCCAGATAAATACTTCTACATTCATCTGATTCGTACGGATCGTACATCGTGGAGATGTGATGATCGAATAAATCGCATCAAAATGATAATCATACATATCCGCTGACGAAAGCTTTTCTCAGTAGTTTGAGCCAACCGTACATAGTTCGGGTGTCAAGCACTCGAGTGACTGGCTATAGGCCAAGTGGGAGATTATTGGACAATTATGACCCATAGCGTCACTATTTGTACAAATTATGGTATTGTTGTGCAAATTAACTATGTGACAAAGGAGATTGCACTCTTATCATTTATGATTAGATCACCTAGATATATAAATGATGAGAGGTCCCTATGATTTGTTCCTGGATGGAGAATGATATGAGACAGTATCAGTCCACGTAGGATAAATCATTAAATATCCTTAGTCAGAGTATTATCGAGATTGGACATTGATAAATGCGTAAAAGACTAGTATTACACTTGTGCGCGTTGTGAGGGCACAATGACATAGTTCTCATATATTTGGGTATAGGATACTCATGCAAGTGTAATAGGAGGTTGTGTTTTACCGATGTACGGGAAACAGCTTCGCTCTGGATAGACCCCCTCGGAATTCCATTGGTAGTATGACTATGTGTCTATGGAAGTCCAAAATCAGGTAGGTGTATTTGGTCTTAACCTGAGACTTGCACCGCTAATACTTGCGACAATCAATATACTTTGGTTGAGGTCCTCCAGGACTTTAACAGGTTCTGTGTACGCCAATGCTGGGTATATTGAGAATCGTAGTTTGTTGGGTGTGATGTTAAGACGGAAGTATCACTCCAGTCATATGGAGATGATGGTCACATTGGATACAAAACTCGTTCTCTTAAATGCTCGAGCTATCGGGATATTATGACTAGGTCATGTATATCCGATTATAGAGACTAGTTGTCAGACATCTGATATATGTTTCGTACGGGGCAGACACAATTCCAGCCCCGGGCCTAGCACGTGATCATCCGATGCTGGATCGAAATACGCAATACTACGGTATACTACGCTTGATATAGATCTAATATTCCTATAAGGATATTTCTGGAGAATTGGGTAGGCATGGCGCTTTGCTAGAAGACAACCTTGTCTTGTAAATCGGTACAAACGTAGTACGAGGTACTTACATGTTTGGATAGTCCGACGACCGTATTTACTGCCAACATATCTGGGGATCTCATGGGTCGCTTCCCAAAGATTCACCGATGATGTATGACTCGTACTTTATTAATCTGTGAATAATTAGAAGAGAGAGAAATTTAATATGGGATTAATTACGGAGATATTATATCTAGGATTAAATATTAATTAAAGAGAGAGAACGATTAATTTGGAATTAATCAATAAAATAATATATTCGATATATTATACGAAATTGGATTTCGACGCGGAATTAAAATTAGATTTTAATTCGGGCGAATGAATTAATTTAGAATTGATTCGTTAGCGACGTGAATAGTGATTTCGCTAGGCGTAATCATTTAATTGCGTCACAACGGAAAATTCGTTAATTTAGAATTAGTGAACCTGAGTGTAGGACACAGAAATGGACGACGCTGTTCCGGGCTCGCGGCCCGGTCGGGAGTACGGAGTAGCCCACTGGGGACTAAAACGGAGAAATAAAATGGAGTCGCCACCCGGTGTGAACCGGGAAAAATGATTTAAGGCCGCACTCACCCCTCGCAAGGGAAGACCTCAAACCGTTGGGTTCGGAATGGTCCCTTACTTATGCCACTTGTAATGAACGGATTTGTGCAATAATTTAACCAAGTCTACACAACATACATGTCTGAGATTAACCTAGATCTAATTCACGTTCATAAAGGTAAACATACAATATCACACAACGAACATGTTACATTATCAAACATGAAAGCTAAACAACAACCTAAACAAACATAAATAAAACTCATATTGCGAGGTAAATAACTATAACATACATAAGGAAATAACACACTAACAACCTAATCATGCTTAAGGAATAAATAACATACTAGCAACCTAATCATGCTCAAATACAAGGTTTGGATTAAACGAAATATGTGTGTCTCTCAAGTGATACGTGGCATTTTATCCCGAGTGCAAACCGCAATACCGTCCATTCGGATTCGGCTACGGAATTTACGTCCGAGTTTCCATCCGATATACCACAAGAGAGAACATATGTTCAGTTCACCCAGAAATCACATCATGCACCAATTCACAATAATCATGCGAAATAAAGTAATAAAATAACTAAAAATAAAGGATAATAAATAAAAGGGTGCCATCAGGTCTTACCTTTTAAGTCACTTTCCGGGAGTGCGTTCCACGGTGCCGGAAGGGATATCGTTTTGCTATTTTCACTGGTCTGCTGTTTCTACTATTTTCACAGGTTCGCTGTTTTTGCTGTTTCTGCTGGTTTCACTCGTGTTTTCCGTTCACTGTTTTCTCTATTTTCTCACAGTCTTAACTCGCCATTTTCTCCGATTTTCTCACTGTTTTCAGGCTATTTTTGGGACGATTTTTGGGGTGATTTCTGGGCACTGTCTTGCGGGTTTTTGGGTGGTCTGACTCACGATTTTTTTTGGGGCTTTTGGCTCACTGTTTTTTTTTTGTTTATTGCTCACGTGTGGAACTTTCTCATGGGCTAGGACATGTTTGTTGCTTAAGGGCGTGAAGGTAGGGTGCTGAGTGCCATGTGTGTGAATGGAGCAGTTTGACGCATGAGTTATATGTGTGCATGGGCTGCTACTTGGGTGCGTGTGACTGAGAGAAGGGGCAAACTAGGGTTTTGGTGGTTATTCTGTCTTGGTCACGTGAAGGAGAGAGACTGGGTGAATGGCATGAATGGAGTTGTTATTAGGGGCAGTTATGATGCAGTTTTGGTGAAGGGTTAAGAGGACTACTGGGGCTGATGCGTTAAGGTTGGAAAGAGGGGCTGTGTGAAGTGGTGTTTGCGTGAGAGAGGGAAAGCAGTCTCGTTCAGGTATGTAGGGTTTCTACGTGAGGGATGTACATACATTTCGTGGCTATTTATTACGCTGGGGCTGCTGGTTTCATGAAGTGAAGTGGTCAACTCGGTTGAAGGGCAGTGCATGGGGGAAGCCGTGAGCAGCTAGGGTTTCTTGTGAGTATGAGGGGGGCAGTTACATGAGGTAAATTAGAGGCTGCGTTGAGCATGGGCAGTGGCGAGAGAGTTTTTTGAGAGTGGTGTGCGTGTTTATGGTGCTGGTTTTGGATGTGTGCTGTGTGCATGAAATGGAGACTGGTCAGGGTGGGTTTGACGATGAATGGAGCTGTGAGGGCTGTCGGCTTATTGATGGCGTGAAGAGTTTGTATAGACTGATGATTTATGCGTGAGTGTGTTAAGTGCAGGGCTACGTGTGATGTTGTACTGGGCGTGAAGCTTGGCAGTGAACTGAGCTGTTGGTGCGTTGAATGTGCAGGTGAGCTGAGCGTGGAGGAGTGAGTTAGGTGAAGGGGCAGTTATGTGTTGAAGGTGCTCGGCAGTGGCTGTGTTTGAGGGGTCTTACATGAAGTAGGGGCTCGGCAATGAGGGGTTTCAGGTTTGTGCTGAGTTCCTCCTTGAAGAAAGGGGCATGGTGCTGCAGAGGGTGTTAATGATGGGCAGTTTGTATGAGTGGTTATGGGTAGTTTTGTTGCCTTGTGCTTGTTCCTTGTTATTCACGTGGGAGGGGTTGGTATATGATATGAGTTTCGTATTTTGGTGAGGCTAGTGGGTGTGGTACATGAGTGATGCATGGGCAAGGTATGGGTATTGCATGGAGGGTTATGGGTATTGTCATGGGTAGTGGTTGCATGGTTTTATTCACGTGGGAGAGGGTTAGGTATTTGTTGTTTTACTTTGTGTTTTGGTGAGGGAATTGTTTGTTTGTGAGGAGTTCACGTGGGGCAAAGACATGATAATGGTTATGATTTGTTTTTGATTAATGGCATGTGGGGCTTGGAATATTGGTGTACGTGGGAGTGTATGGGGGTGGAAAAGGTGGCATTTTGGTTTGGTTTTATTTGGAAAGGGGAAATGGGGTGTGGTTTGTGAACCGGGCCGAGGATAAATTTAAAATTGAGACCGAACGAGCGAACCCGAAGCTTGAACAAGCGAACCAAATCCAATAAAAAAATGTCAATTCTTGACCCTTCCCTTCCGACGACCGCTTTCCGCAACTAAAAAGTAGTGCCTCCATTCGAGGCTCATCATTGGGCTGATATGCAAAAATGCAATGCCTACAGTCGCCCCCACATTGATGGGATCTGTGCAGTGTGTGACAATGACAGTCTTATCAAAGTTCGTGCAATGCATTTTTACTTACCAGGCTCGCCAGCTGACACCCGACTTACCTGCTGCTTCGAGCTGAGCTGATGATGCAGTGGATATCGATCCTGGGATGCATCCCAATAACTACAACCTGAAAACGGGGGCACCTCGACCCCGGGCACCTCGACCCAACACCACTGACAATAGGGACCTCGCCCTCTAACTGATGATATAGTGGGCACCTCGACCCTGGGTACCTTGACCCGGAACTACAACCGACAACGGGGGCACCTCGACCCTGGGCACCTCGACCCAACACCGCTGACAATAGGGACCTCGCCCTCGAACTGATGATGTAGTGGACACCTCGACCCTGGGCACCTCGACCCGGAACTACAACCGACAACGGGGGCACCTCGACCCTGGGCACCTCGACCCAACACCGCTGACAATAGGGACCTCGCCCTCGAACTGATGATGTAGTGGGCACCTCGACCCTGGGCACCTCGACCCTGGGCACCTCGACCCGGAACTACAACCGACAACGGGGGCACCTCGACCTTGGGCACCTCGACCCAACACCGCTGACAATAGGGACCTCGCCCTCGAACTGATGATGTAGTGGGCAACTCGACCTTGGGCACCTCGACCCGGAACTACAACCGACAACGGGGGCACCTCGACCCTGGGCACCTTGACCCAACACCGCTGACAATAGGGACCTCGCCCTCGAACTGATGATGTAGTGGGCACCTCGACCATGGGCACCTCGACCCGGAACTACAACCGACAACGGGGGCACCTCGACCCTGGGCACCTCGACCCAACACCGCTGACAATAAGGACCTCGCCCTCGAACTGATGATGTAGTGGGCACCTCGACCCTGGGCACCTCGACCCGGAACTACAACCGACAACGGGGGCACCTCGACCCTGGGAACCTCGACCCAACACCGTTGACAATAGGGACCTCGCCCTCGAACTGATACTGATATGGGCCTCGCCCCAAATTGATACTGATATATGGGCCTCACCCCCAGACTGATATATGGGCCTCGCCCCCAGACGGATACTGATATGGGACTCGCCCCAAACTGATACTGATATGGGCCTCGCTCCCAGACCGATATATGGGCCTCGCCCCTTGACTAATATTTTTGTGGGCCTCACCCCAAACTGATACTAATGTGGGTCTCGCCCCCAGACTGATATATGGGCCTCGCCTCCAGACGGATACTGATATGGGCATCGCCCCAAACTGATACTGATATGGGCCTCGCCCAAACTGATACTAATATGGGCCTCGCCCCAGAATGATACTGATGTGGGCCTCGCCCCAAACTGATATTGATATGGGCCTCGCCCCAACTGATATTGATGTGGGCCTCGCCCCTAAACTGACACTGATGTGGGCCTCGACCCCAAAATGATACCGATGTGGGCCTCGCCCCACACTTATACTGATATGGGCCTCGCCCCAAACTGATACTGATATGGCCCTCGCCCTAAACTGATACTGATGTGGGCCTCGCCCCCGACTGATACTGATATGGGCCTCGCCCCAAACTGATACTGATATGGGCCTCGCCCCAACTGATACTGATATGGGCCTCGCCCCCAGACTAATACTGATGTGGGCCTCACCCCAAACTGATACTGATATGGGCCTCGCCCAAGCTGATACTGATATGGGCCTCGCCCAAACTGATACTGATATGGGCCTCGCCCCCAGACTAATACTGAAGCTGATGTGGGCCTCGACCCTGTGACTCATCTCTAAAAACTGATGCTGAAGCTGATGTGGGCCTCGGCCTTGGAACTTATCCCCGAAACTGATACTGTAGCTGATGTGGGCCTCGACCCTGGGACTCATCCCTGAGAACTGATGCTGTAGCTGATGTGTCTCCATACCCGGAGTGCTATACATGGAAAAGACTGATAATGATGTGGGCCTCGCCCCCAGAGTGATATACTCGGCAAAGACTGATAATGATGTGGGCCTCAACCCGCATAGTGTCATACCCGGCAAAGACTGATAGTGATGTGGGCCTCAACCCACAGAGTGCCATACATGGCAAAGACTGATAATGATGTGGGCCTCGCCCCCAGAGTGCCATACCCGGTAAAGACTGATAGTGATGTGGGCCTCGCCCCCAGAGTGCCATACCCGGTAAAGACTGATAGTGATGTGGGCCTCAACCCGCAGAGTGTCATACCCAGCAAAGACTGATAATGATGTGGCCTCGCCCCCAGAGTGCCATACTCGGCAAGGATGCTACTGATGATGTGGGCCTCACCCCCAGATTGCCATACTCAACAAAGACTGATAATGATGCAAATGATTTATTTCAACATACTATATTGCTCTCCTCGAGACAATCTTAATAGCTAAGCATATTTTCGTCCTCAACGAATGCTTCGTGTCGAAACCATAGAACCTTCAAAGTACTTGATACACTCAATTTCGATTGTCTGAATGGGTGATCTGAACTAGACTCTTAGTGTGTGTGTGCTAAGGCTCTTTCGCAGCTTAGTCCTTAAGTAAGCCAACTTGGTGATTTCATTTCAGAGAATCGAACCAGTGGGTCTAACCAACCTGGATGTCTTAATCACATTCTGTGATTACTTCAGCATACTCAACATGATATGGTTTTCATCTTTTTGTTTTTGTCTCTTTCTTTTCATTTTCTCTTTTTTTTTTTCTTTTTTTTTCTTTTCTCTTTTCTGACACACCTACCCTTTAAGGTAGCATTTCTCCTCATGGTGGTCCTAATACTCGCCCATGGGTAGCTTCACGCTTATCGGTTATAGGTGGTCTATTTTTTTTCTTCTTTTCTTTTTTATTTTTTATTTCAGAGACTTTTATTTTTATTTCCAACCATTTCATATATCATAGCATCAGTAAACAAGTGTGGACACCCAGGCAAACGGTCATTCACTAATACATCATCTCTTCAACTAGTCACCTTGATAACTACTCAGGTTTCTACTGCTAGGATCTTGTAATCAAGTGCTCGTGAGTCTAAATGAGATCAATCCATTCAGAATACCGGGAGAGAGCGCGTCTCGCACTTATCGTTTCTAGGGTTTCTCCCTACAGCATATAATGTCATCATCGGACATATGTCTAACTATCAAAGACTTCTCTCACTCATCATTTTTTTCATTTTTTCATTTTTTTATTTTTTATTTATTTAAATAACACAAAATAAACAAGATGCTAATACATATGACTTATAGGTTAAGATCCAGATTCAATTTACGTTTTTTACCACGATCGTCCTCGGACCATTTGATCTCGGAAAGGATAGGGTCCACATGCGGTTCAAAGGCCAAGATTTGGTCAATTAAATCCTAGGCAGTTCTGGCTGTGAAAAGGAGTTCGTTCACAGGTTTTGTTATGAACCCATTTCTTCGGTTGTCTTCAAGAAACACATAGAGAAAATCATAAAATCCATCAACGTTAAACAATCCAAGAGGTTTCTGGTGTATGTTCAGGTTCGCCCATGATAGCATTATAAACATTTCCTCCAACGTGCCCAAGCCTCCTGGTAGAGCAATAAAGGCATCTGCACGGTTAATCATTTCCACCAGTCGCTCTGAAATTCCCGGCACGAGCAATTCTTCTCCGTTTGATGGTCCTATCAGATTCGCCTCTGCCAAAGGTTTTGGGATGATTCCCAGAAATGGACTGCCTCCGTCATGTACAGCCTTTGAAACAATTCCCATCAGTCCAAGATTTCCTCCACCGTATATTAAGTGCATATTCCGTTCAGCAATGACTCGACCCAATTCTTGTGCTGCCTCTATGTATTGCGGTTTAGTACCCACACTGGTACCGCAAAACACACAAATGGTTTCAACTCGTCTTCTTGAAGTGGCTTCCATTTTCTCTCTTTTACTCGGATGTATATTTGAATGTGTTGATGAGAGAAATACTGAGCTGAATTTATAGTACTTAAAAAGGGATGAGTAATAATTGTACTAATACCTTTCACCGAATGGTTGTTAGCTAAACCACAAAAGAGGTCACGAGAAGTCAAAAGGTCACTGGATCCTGTCTATGAAAACAACAAAAGAAATCGTGAACGGTCAAAAAGTCGTGGATTCTATCAACGAAGATAAAAGAAAATACCAAAAGAAGTCCTAAAAGGTCAAAAGTTATGGATCATATCCACGAAAATAACAGAAAATAACAAAAGAAGGCAAATCAAAGCAATAATTAAAGCAAAGGAAATGTGTACTCAATACGCCTCTTGCTTGGCATAAGTTCACTAGGATGCGTCTCATGAATTCTTCTTTTACTCTGCCACCACTAATGAATTAGCTCCCATCTTTGTGATTCCCAAGCACCATTCCCTCTGTCTTAAAACGCTATGTCTTCGCTTTTACCTACCAAAATAACACACAAAATTAAAAATTCTATGACATGTATACATAAAACATGAAAATAGAAATCGCAACAAAGTGCATGGGTTGCCTCCCTGTTAGCACTAAATTCATCGTCTTCAGCAAGACATGACCGAAATCCATCTGTCAATGTGTCTTCAATGTCATCCTCAGTGCTTCTGCCACATTTTGATCTTTGCTGCTTTCTTTTTCTCTTTTTTTTCGTTGAAACCTGCGGATACAAAACAACAGAATAAAGACGTGTGCATGTAATGTATACGTATACATGTGTAGAGATACTCCATGTTCTTGATAGGTGAGACCCTCATTGTGCTCCTTGGCGCCATGTGTTTCCTCCTGCTAGTTCTTCTTTTCTGTTTAAAAACCTGCAAAAACAAAACACCAAACAATGGATGCAAGTTACGTGTATGCATGTATGCATGGATGAATTTCCTATCCCGTTGGGTTAGGTCTTCCGCCAATTCTCTTGGTGACTGCTCAGTCTTCTCTCCCTCAGGCTAAATACAGCTTCAATCTGTTAACATTGATCGGTTCGGTGAACTCATTCTCTTCCAAGTCTGACAGTCTTACTGCTCCGTTTCCCAATTCCTGAATGACTATACTGTCTTTTCTGCTTACTTCTTCTGAGGATTCCCCGATGGTCTTTCCATTCTGATTGTAAAACTTTCTGTTATCGGTTATACCGGGTATGGTCAAACTGGTCACAACATTAGTCAGAACTTGCAACATCTCAATAATTTCAGTTACTTTAATCTCCAATTGATCCAGGCAGGATCTCTCGTTTGCTAACTTGCTCATGTTGACTGACGGTCTCTTGACGAGTCTCTCTGCTTTCCTACCCAACGGGAATCTATGATGGCTTTTAAGACACAAAAGGGTTAACATGATGCGTGTATGCATGAAATGTGTGAGATGCGTGTGTGATGCGGAAAATACATATATATGTTGGCCTATCATCATTTTAAAGCATTCAATCACATCATTGCGCGGTGCAAACTTGTCCCTGTTGAAAGGCCCAATAAGTTCATACTTTTACGATAACATAACTGTAGGCACTGCATTTTTGCATATAAGTCCCGATGATGAGTCTCGTATGGAGACACTACCTTTTTTATTGTGAAAGCCGCGGGAAACGGACGTCGGAAGGGTAAAGTTGGAAATTAGCATTTTTGTCAGATTTAACTCGCTTGTTTCGCTTCGGGTTCGCTTGTTGGACCTCTATTTTAAAACACACCAAACCCATTAATATATCTCACAAATTAAATAATTAAAACATTTAAAATATATGTCACAAATTAAAGCTAATTAAATTAAATCAAAACCAATTAAATAACTAAATTGAAATTTAATTAAAACTAAATCTAATAATTAAACCAAATTTAATTAAAACAAATTAAAGTGAAATTAAATTAAAGCTAATTAAAATTAATCTAAAATACAATTTAATTAAATCACTCCCCTAATTTAAGAAATTCCCACCCAAATTACATATTTCTTACCTAAAATAATACACCCAATTAATTGATATTATTTCCTAATTAAACCATGCAAACCCTAATTCCCTCAATATATAAACATAACATAAAAAAACCCTAAGTCTCCCCTCTCAACACTCACGGCCACAACAAAATAAACCCTAACATGCAGTAGCTACCCTTCCTCTCTCTCGGCAGTGACCACAAACCAGAACAAAAGAGAATAAACAACTCAAACAGCCTTCTCTCCTTCATTCTGGACTCGGCGATGAAACCCTAGAAGACCTCACGCCACTCTCTTTCAACCGGACCTCACGCCTCTCCATTCACAAAATCACTCTCAGAAACAAACAAACGCAGCCACACGTTAACGCACTCCATGGTAACCTTCAACAGCCCTTGACCTGCCTACTAAACCTTCCACACGCTCACCACATCACTCTTCACTACACTCAAGCAGACCTTCACCTCTCTCACGTCCCAGCTTCCCCTCTCTCACGTAAACACCACCTGGCCGCTTCAATCTTCATCAGCTCTAGCCTTCACGCCAAATAGCCCCCCAAGCCATCCAGCACGTACCAACCCTCACAGCCTCTTCACGCCATTAAACCCTAGCCATTCACAAAGCCAAATCACACCTTTCACGTTGCCAAGTGCCCCACGCCACATTGCCCTGCCACCTTGCCCTTTTGCCGCTTCAACAGCCCACACCACTCTCATAATCTTCACGCCTAAACGCCCTTTGTCACGCAACTTGCCGCCACTAGCATACACGTTCAATCAGCGCACAAATAAACTTCAATGTCCCAAGCACTTGCCACGCACCTGCCATTAGCCACAAGCCTCACCAGTCTTCAGCAATAAACGTCACATGCGCCTATACCCACAACGACAACGTGAACCAAACATCCATAAACAGTCCCTTTAACTGCACGCACTTAGCCCCCGAAACTGCCCAAAACAGTAACAAAAACAGCGACCTGAAACGCAGCTGCCAAGCGGCAGTGAAACGGACATAAAACAGCAGCCCAAACATCAAAACAACAAGGAAAAACAGTGAGCAAACAAATCGGAAAGGTATCGGATCATTCACCCTTCCAACGGACTTGGAACGCCATTTCTTAGACGACTAAAGAGGTTAGACCTGAGGGCACCTTTTTTACTTATCTTCTTTATTTTTGTTTTATTTATTTTGATATATAATTGCATGAGAGTCGTTTGAAGCATGATGTGATTGTTGGATGAGTGGGATATGTGTTCCCTTTTGTGGTATATCGGATGGAAACTCGGACGTAAATTCCATAGCCGATTCCGAATGGACGGTAGTATGGTCTGCACTCGGGATACAATGCCACGTACCACTTAAGATACACGTATCTCGTCTCATCCAAATTTGTATTTGAGCATGTTATAGTTTGTAGGTTATTTATCTATTGTTTAAAGCATGATTTGTCATAGTTTATTATTTATTGTCAAAGCATGATAGTGTTAGTTTTATGCATGATAGGTTGCTTAGTTTCCGTTTATATTCAAATAGTTATTTGTTTATTTCAATTGAATGGTTTGATATGCTCGTTGTGTTACATTGCGTGGATTTATTTGGATGAAAGCATGTTAGATCTAAGTACCCTTGAGCATGATTATTGAGTAGACTTGGTTGATTCATTGCACAAATTATATCATCACAAGTGACATAAGTAAGGGACCATTCCGAACCCAACGGTTTGAGGTGTTCCCTTGCGAGGGGTGAGTGCGGCCTTAAATCTTTGTCCCGGTTCACACCGGGTGGCGACTCCATGTTATTTCGTACTTCCCAACCAGGCCGTGATCCTAGAACAGCGTCGCCCAGATCCTGTTGTCTACAGTCTGGCGACTCCACTGGGGATAGAGAATTGGCCCCGAAATCATGTATTGTGATGTGTATAATTTGTGCATTAGTTGACCGTTTCTATAGTGGGTTGAGGGAGTTCAATCAAAGGCATTGTCATAAACCCGCATGAGAACCATAGTTGTATATCCTATAGAAGTTGCCCCTTTATGCTTTTGATAACCACATGCATATTAAATCTCATACATCGCACGCATCTCATGCATACATGCATTATGTTAACCCTCTATGTCTTAAAAGCCATCATAGATATCTGTTGGGTTAGAGATAAAAGAAGAATTGTCACAGAAGAGTTTAGCAAACATTGATAGCGAGGAAAAGGAAATCGAGAAACAGAAAACCTTGCAGAAAGGATAGAAAGACCATTGGGAGGGGCCTTCAAAAAAAAAGAGAAAAAAAAAGGAGCAAAAAAAAAGAGAAAAAAAAGAGAAAATAAAAAAGAGTGAAAAGAAAAAAAAAAGAAAAAAGAGAGAAAAATAAAATAAAAAAAGTGAAAAAGAAGAAAAAAAAAAGAGAAAAAAAAAAAGAAAAAGAAAAAAAAAAGAAAAAAAAAAGAGAAAAAAAAGAAAAAAGGGTTGTTTAGTCCTTAATAGTTAGACATAAGTCGGATGATGAAATTGATTGCTTTAGAGTGAAACTATAGAAACGATAAACCGTTGACGTGCTTTTATCTGATGCTTTGATTAATTGATCTATGTTAGACTCGTAAGCACTTGATTATGGTTCTTAGCAGTGAAAACCTGAGTAGTTAGCAAAGTGACTAGTCGAATAAATTGTGGGTCGGTGAATGACCGTTTGTTTAGATGTCTGTCTTGATTTGCTTATGTTATGATGTGTGGTATGGTTGAAAATAAAAGAAAAGTCTCTAAAGAAAAAATGAACCACCTATAACCGATAAGCGTGAAGCTACCCATGGGCGAGTATTAGGACCACCATGAGGAGAAATGCTACCTTAAAGGGTAGGTGTGTTGAAAAAAAAAAAGAGAAAAAACAAAAAGAAGAAAAAAAAAAAAGATGAAAAAATTGAAGTTCAAAATGAAAAGAAAAAGAGAGAGACAAAGGAAAAGAAAGAAAACCATACCACATTGAGCACTGAAAAGCAACTGCAGGCATAATTGAGATATCTAGGTTGGTTTGACCCACCGATCCCAATTTTTGAAACAAAATCATCGAGTTAGCTTACTTAAGGATTAAGCTGTGAAAGATCTTTGCACACACACACTTTGAGTCTGGCCTAGATCATTTATTCAAAGACTTGGATTTGAGTTGCATCGAATGTTTTGAAGGTTCTCTGGTTTCATTATTGAGCATTCTTTGAGGACGATAATATGTATAACTATTGAGACTATTTTCATAGCATGTGATATAGTATGATGATATGGAAGGCCCCACCACGTGGTTTATCTTGACCAAGTGCAAACAGCGGAGAACGGAAAGCCAAATTAAGACTGTGAGTGACCAGTCTACCACCTCGCGAATCAGGGACATAACAAGAAATTGAGCCATGAGACTAGAGAGAATACCGTGCAATCACATGGAGAACTGGCAGAAGACCTAACCCAGCGGAATAGGAAATTCATTCATGCATGCATGCATACACGTAACATATTTTGCATTCTTTTTTGTGTTTGTTTTGCTTTGTATTCACAGGTTTTGAAGAAGAAAAAGAAAAGCGGCAAAGACAAGCCAATCAGAAGCAGCGACAGTACAGTCCGTTTCAGAAATGAATTAGTTTTGGGGATGAGTCTCAGGGCCGAGGCCCACATCAACATCAGTTTAAGGATGGAACATGGGTCGAGGCCCACAGTAGTTTCAGGATCCCAGGGTTGAGGCCCACATCGTCAACAGTTCCCGAGAATGAATCCTAGGGCCAAGGCCCACGCTGTCAGAGTTTTGGAATGAATCCATGAATGAATCATAGGGCAAGGCCTACATTATTATCAGCATCAGTTTTAACCGGGTATGGCACTCTGGGGGCGAGACCCACATTATTATCAGCATCAGTTTAGCCGGGTATGGAACTCTGGGGGCGAGGCCCACATTATCATCAGCATCAATAGCAGGCTTGCCGGGTATGGCATTCTGGGGGCGAGGCCCACATTGGTTCAGTATTAGTTATGCCAGGTATGGTATTCTGGGGGCGAGGCCCACATTGGTTCAGTATCAGTTATGCCAGGTACGACACTCTGGATATAGAGATATCATATCAGTTCTGCCAGGTACGACACTTCGGGTATGGAGATATCAGATCTGCTCTGCCAGGTACGACACTCCGGGTATGGAGATATCAGATCAGTTCTGCTAGGTATGGTAATCCGAGAATGGATCAGAGTTCGAGAATGAACAAGCCAGGAATGGTAATCCGAGAATGGATCAGAGTTCGAGAATGAACAAGCCGAGAATGGTAATCCAAGAATGGATCAGAGTTCGAGAATGGACAAGCCGAGAATGATAATCCGAGAATGGATCAGAGTTCGAGAATGAACAAGCCGGGAATGGTAATCCGAGAATGGATCAGAGTTCGAGAATGAACAAGCCGGGAATGGTAATTTGAGAATGGATCAGAGTTCGAGAATGAACAAGCCGGGAATGGTAATCCGAGAATGGATCAGAGTTCAAGAATGAACAAAGCCGAAAATGACACTCCGAGAATGGATCACAGTTCGAGAATGAACATGCCGAGAATGGCACTCCCAGAATGGAGCGCAGTTCGAGAATGAACAAGCCAAGAATGTCAATCCGAGAATGGAGCAGGGTTCGAGAATGAACAAGCTGAGAATGACAATCCGGGAATGGAACAAGGTTCAGGAATGAACAAGTCGGGAATGACACTCCGAGAACGGAACACAGTTCGGGAATGAAACACTGCATCATCATCAGTATCAGTTTGAGGGCGAGGCCCATATCAGTTGAGGGCGAGGCCCATATCAGTTGAGGGCGAGGCCCACATCAGTATTAGTTTGAGGGCGAGGTCTATATCAGTTGAGGGTGAGGCCCATATCAGTTCAGGGCGAGACCCATATCAGTTTGGGGGCGAGAGGCAATCATCATTTTGAGGGCGAGGTCCTATTGTCAGCGGTATTGGGTCGAGGTGCCCAGGGTCGAGGTGCCCCCGTTGTCGGTTGTAGTTCCGGGTCGAGGTGCCCACTACATCATCAGTTCGAGGGCGAGGTCCCTATTGTCAGCGGTGTTAGGTCGAGGTGCCCAGGGTCGAGGTGCCCCCGTTGTCGGTTGTAGTTCCGGGTCGAGGTGCCCACTACATCATCAGTTCGAGGGCGAAGGTCCCTATTGTCAGCGGTGTTGTTGGTCGAGGTGCCCAGGGTCGAGGTTGCCCCCGTTTTCGATTGTAGTTCCGGGTCGAGGTGCCCAGGGTCGAGGTGCCCACTACATCATCAGTTCGAGGGCGAGGTCCCTATTGACAGCGGTGTTGGGTCGAGGTACCCAGGGTCGAGGTGCCCCAGTTGTCGGTTGCAGTTCCGGGATGCGTCCCAGGGTCGAGGGCCCACTGCATCATCATCACAGTTCACATTCGGTGGTTCGGGAACAAAGCCCAGAGGTCGAGGCGCCTCGCCACCATATCTACTACATCAGCAAATCAGTTCAAAGCAAGCAGCAAAGGTGGCAGGCGGCAGGTGGCGAGCGAGCCAGGTAAGTGAAAATGCATTGCACGTACTTTGATAGGATTGTCACTGTTACACATTACACAAGTCCCATCAAAGTGGGGGCGACTGTAGGCACTACATTTTTGCATATAAGTCCCGATGATGAGTCTCGTATGGAGACACTACCTTTTTGATTGTGAAAGCCGCGGGAAACGGACGTCGGAAGGGTAAAGTTGGAAATTAGCATTTTTGTCAGATTTAACTCGCTTGTTTCGCTTCGGGTTCGCTTGTTGGACCTCTATTTTAAAACACACCAAACCCATTAATATATCTCACAAATTAAATAATTAAAACATTTAAAATATATGTCACAAATTAAAGCTAATTAAAATTAATCAAAACCAATTAAATAACTAAATTGAAATTTAATTAAAAACTAAATCTAATAATTAAACCAAATTTAATTAAAACAAATTAAAGTGAAATTAAATTAAAGCTAATTAAAATTAATCTAAAATACAATTTAATTAAATCACTCCCCTAATTTAAGAAATTCCCACCCAAATTACATATTTCTTACCTAAAATAATACACCCAATTAATTGATATTATTTCCTAATTAAACCATGCAAACCCTAATTCCCTCAATATATAAACATAACATAAAAAAACCCTAAGTCTCTCCTCTCAACACTCACGGCCACAACAAATAAACCCTAACATGCAGTAGCTACCCTTCCTCTCTCGGGCGGCAGTGACCACAAACCAGAACAAAAGAGAATAAACAACTCAAACAGCCTTCTCTCCTCATTCTGGATTCGGCGATGCGATGAAACCCTAGAAGACCTCACGCCACTCTCTTTCAACCGGACCTCACGCATCTCCATTCACAAAATCACTCTCAGAAACAAACAAACGCAGCCACACGTTAACGCACTCCATGCTAACCTTCAACAGCCCTTGACCTGCCTACTAAACCTTCCACACGCTCACCACATCAATCTTCACTACACTCAAGCAGACCTTCACCTCTCTCACGTCCTAGCTTCCCCTCTCTCACGTAAACACCACCTGGCCGCTTCAATCTTCATCAGCTCTAGCCTTCACGCCAAAT
This sequence comes from Zanthoxylum bungeanum, assembly GCA_019454045.1. Classification (NCBI taxonomy): domain Eukaryota; kingdom Viridiplantae; phylum Streptophyta; class Magnoliopsida; order Sapindales; family Rutaceae; genus Zanthoxylum; species Zanthoxylum bungeanum. The sequence continues at coordinate 5,041 of SKCR01022956.1, read as the reverse complement.
AGCCTCCCAAGCCATCCAGCACGTACCAACCCTCACAGCCTCTTCACGCCATTAAACCCTAGCCATTCACAAAGCCAAATCACACCTTTCACGTTGCCAAGTGCCCCACGCCACATTGCCCTGCCACCTTACCCTTTTGCCGCTTCAACAGCCCACGCCACTCTCATAATCTTCACGCCTAAACGCCCTTTGTCACGCAACTTGCCGCCACTAGCATACACGTTCAATCAGCGCACAAATAAACTTCAACGTCCCAAGCACTTGCCACACACCTGCCATTAGCCACAAGCCTCACCAGTCTTCAGCAATAAACGTCACATGCGCCTATACCCATAACGACAATGTGAACCAAACATCCATAAACAGTCCCTTTAACTGCACGCACTTAGCCCCCGAAACTGCCCAAAACAGTAACAAAAACAGCGACCTGAAACGCAGCTGCCAAGCGGCAGTGAAACGGACATAAAACAGCAGCCCAAACATCAAAACAACAAGGAAAAACAGTGAGCAAACAAATCGGAAAGGTATCGGATCATTCACCCTTCCAACGGACTTGGAACGCCCTTTCTTAGATGACTAAAGAGGTTAGACCTGAGGGCACCTTTTTTACTTATCTTCTTTATTTTTGTTTTATTTATTTTGATATATAATTGCATGAAAGTCGTTTGAAGCATGATGTGATTGTTGGATGAGCGGGATATGTGTTCCCTTTTGTGGTATATCGGATGGAAACCCGGACGTAAATTCCATAGCCGATTCCGAATGGACGGTAGTATGGTCTGCACTCGGGATACAATGCCACGTACCACTTAAGATACACGTATCTCGTCTCATCCAAATTTGTATTTGAGCATGTTATAGTTGTAGGTTATTTATCTATTGTTTAAAGCATGATTTGCCATAGTTTATTATTTATTGTCAAAGCATGATAGTGTTAGTTTTATGCATGATAGGTTGCTTAGTTTCCGTTTATATTCAAATAGTTATTTTTTTATTTCAATTGAATGGTTTGATATGCTCGTTGTGTTACATTGCGTGGATTTATTTGGATGAAAGCATGTTAGATCTAAGTACCCTTGAGCATGATTATTGGTAGACTTGGTTGATTCATTGCACAAATTATATCATTACAAGTGACATAAGTAAGGGACCATTCCGAACCCAACGGTTTGAGGTCTTCCCTTGCGAGGGGTGAGTGCGGCCTTAAATCTTTGTCCCGGTTCACACCGGGGTGGCGACTCCATGTTATTTCGTACTTCCCAACCAGGCCGTGAGCCTAGAACAGCGTCGCCCAGGTCCTGTTGTCTACAATAACAAAATAACTTCAAATGATAAGATGCCCAAATACAAAATGGCCCATCGGCATTTTAGAAGCTTTTGGCCCAAATGTCAAAGGACACGAACTCGTTCCAGTTTAAATGGCCCAACCAGTTCATATCTCTTGACAAAAGGTCCAATTGAATCCAAATAACGATGGTCCCAAACACAAGCATAAAAGAAATGATTTCTATGGGTCATACAATTAGGGTTCGCATGCAGGTTTAAAAGAATGTAAACAAAGGCTCTCGCTGACGAAGGATTGCCCACAACTAGGACTCCCCACTCAAGGGTTCGAGCGACCAAGTGAGCGCACCTTTTTTATACCTTACGGTACGTGCCAACGAGTTATGGTGTGTGACTGACTGTCAAATGGATTTCCCGTTGTAGATTCCCCAGAAGGAGGGTGGAGCGAGGCTCTCTTAAGTACCCAAGCCCCTTAGGCTCTTATCGTTTGGTGACAGGAATAAACAACGAGTCCTCCAAATTAGTCTATCACAATAAGCTACGGGTGAATGATTATCTAGGTGCCTTCACAGCTTTTCCTTATAGAAAGGTAGTGAGTGAAGGAAGACACCAAACTATCACCTAGCCTTAAAAATGCCTTTAATTAAACTCTCTAAACCCACAGTAGACATAGTTAATTTAAAGAACAAATCACAAACATTACAAGACATTATTTCGGGGCTGATTCTCTATCCACATTGGAGTCGCCAGACTGTAGGACACAGAAATGGACGACGTTGTTCGGGCTCGCGGCTCGGCCTAGTCGGGAGTATGGAGTAGCCCCGGGGGACTAAACCGGAGAAATAAAATGGAGTCGCCACCCGTGTGTGAACCGGGAAAAATGATTTAAGGCCGCACTCACCCCTCGCAAGGGAAGACCTCAAACGTTGGGTTCGGAATGGTCCCTTACTTATGCCACTTGTAATGAACGGATTTGTGCAATAATTTAACCAAGTCTACACAACATACATGTCTGAGATTAACCTAGATCTAATTCACGTTCATAAAGGTAAACATACAATATCACACAACGAACATGTTACATTATCAAACATGAAAGCTAAACAACAACCTAAACAAACATAGATAAACTCATATTGCGAAGTAAATAACTATAACATACATAAGGAAATAACACACTAACAACCTAATCATGCTTAAGGAATAAATAACATACTAGCAACCTAATCATGCTCAAATACAAGGTTTGGATGAAACGAAATACGTGTGTCTCTCAAGTGATACGTGGCATTGTATCCCGAGTGCAAACCGCAATACCGTCCATTCGGATTCGGCTACGGAATTTACGTCCGGGTTTCCATCCGATATACCACAAGAGAGAACACATGTTCCGTTCACCCGGAAATCACATCATGCACCAATTCACAATAATCATGCGAAATAAAATAATAAAATAACTAAAAATAAAGGATAATAAATAAAATGGTGCCCTCAGGTCTTACCTTTTAAGTCGCTTTCCGGGAGTGCGTTCCACGGTGCCGGAAGGGATATCGTTTTGCTGTTTTCACTGGTCCGATGTTTCTACAATTTTCACAGGTTCGCTGTTTTTGCTGTTTTCGCTGTTTTCACTCGTGTTTTCCGTTCGCTGTTTTCTCTATTTTCTCACAGTCTTAACTCGCCATTTTCTCCGATTTTCTCACTGTTTTCAGGCTATTTTTGGGACGATTTTTGGGGCGATTTCTGGGCACTGTCTTGCGGGTTTTTGGGTGGTCTGACTCACGATTTTTTTTGGGGCTTTTGGCTCACTGTTTTTTTTTTTGTTTATTGCTCACGTGTGGAACTTTCTCATGGGCTAGGACATGTTTGTTGCTTAAGGGCGTGAAGGTAGGGTGCTGAGTGTCGTGTGTGTGAATGGAGCAGTTTGACGCATGAGTTATATGTGTGCATGGGCTGCTACTTGGGTGCGTGTGACTGAGAGAAGGGGCAAACTAGGGTTTTGGTGGTTATTCTGTCTTGGTCACGTGAAGGAGAGAGGCTGGGTGAATGGGCATGAATGGAGTTGTTATTAGGGGCAGTTATGATGCAGTTTTGGTGAAGGGTTAAGAGGACTACTGGGGCTGATGCGTTAAGGATGGAAAGAGGGGCTGTGTGAAGTGGTGTTTGCCTGAGAGAGGGAAAGCAGTCTCAGTCAGGTATGTAGGGTTTCTACGTGAGGGATGTACATACATTTCGTGGCTATTTGTTACGCTGGGGCTGCTGGTTTCATGAAGTGAAGTGATCAACTCGGTTGAAGGGCAGTACATGGGGGAAACCGTGAGCAGCTAGGGTTTCATGTGAGTATGAGGGGGGCAGTTACATGAGGTAAATTAGAGGCTGCATTGAGCATGGGTAGTGGCGAGAGAGTTTGTTGAGAGTGGTGTGCGTGTTTATGGTGCTGGTTTTGGACGTGTGATGTGTGCATGAAATGGAGACTGGTCAGGGTAGGTTTGACGATGAATGGAGCTGTGAGGGCTGTCTGCTTATTGATGGCGTGAAGAGTTTGTATGGACTGATGATTTATGCGTGAGTGTGTTAAGTGCAGGGCTACGTGTGATGTTGTACTGGGCGTGAAGCTTGGCAGTGAACTGAGCTGTTGGTGTGTTGAATGTGCAGGTGAGCTGAGCGTGGAGGAGTGAGTTAGGTGAAGGGGCAGTTATGTGTTGAAGGTGCTCGGCAGTGGCTGTGTTTGAGGGGTCTTACATGAAGAAGGGGCTCGGCAGTGAGGGGTTTCAGGTTTGTGCTGAGTTCCTCCTTGAAGAAAGGGGCGTGGTGCTGCAGAGGGTGTTAATGATGGGCAGTTTGTATGAGTGGTTATGGGTAGTTTTGTTGCCTTGTGCTTGTTCCTTGTTATTCACGTGGGAGGGGTTGGTATATGATATGAGTTTCGTATTTTAGTGAGGCTAGTGGGTGTGGTACATGAGTGATGCAACCTTGTTATTCCAAGCTGGTTCCTTGTTTTTTTTCTCTCCACTTACCTTGACATTCGGTCTTCTCTTTTCCCTCCACTCTCTCACACGGCTTTGAGCCGTTCTTCTTCTTCTCCTAAAGTTTCTGGTTTTACCGAATTAAAAGAGAAGTAAGAAACGATTTTTGTTGCAAAAATCAAGTGCTAGCACATACCATGAGTCTTCCTAAGGTGATAGGGCAGTGAACTCTTGAGCTTGGAATCATTTTGGAGCTTGAAGCTTGGAGCTTCCATGGAGTCATCCATGGCCGATCATGGAGGAACCAACAAGCAGCAAAATCGAGCACTCCACTGCAGTAAAAGGACACCACTGCTGCGAGTTTGAGAAGCTTGAAGGTTCGTGTTCTTCGCGTCGCAAGATCTGTTCATTGTGAGTATATTCCGCACCTCCTTTGATGTGTATTAACTTGTTTCATTGCTTGATTTCATGATCTTGGGACCTAATTAGAAACCAACAAATACATCAACCATGGAAGAAAAGTTTTGTGTTTATCACATCCAAAAGCCGATCAAAGTGAGTATTTCCGCAACTTTACTTTGTTGTATTCGCACTTTTCATAGCTTAATATGATCTTGGTTTGACCTAGAAAACCCAACACAACCCCTACCCTCCCAGCCCTCGTTAGACAACAACATCAAAGATGAACCTCAATGTTTGTCCCTAAGACATTCCCAGAAAGTAGATGAATCTGTGATGGATACAAGGCACAAATGAAGTTGCAGATATAGAATAAAGTAGGAAAGAAGACAAAA